>CAJQZJ010033126.1:2094898-2172000 GCA_907164525.1 Lophiomys imhausi | reverse complement strand
AGAAATACCAAACACACAATCATTACCTACATAAAAATAACAGGAAATAACAACCTATTGTCATTAATATCTCTCAACATCAGTGGACTCAACTCCCCAACAAAAAGACACAAGCTCATAGAATGAATCCACAAAAAATACCCACCAGCTGCATAGAAGAAATTCACCTCACTAACAAAGATAGACTCTACCTCAGAGCAAAGGGCTGGGAAAAGGTTTTCCAAGCAAATGGTCCCAGGAAGCAAGCTGGAGTAGTCATCCTAATATCAAATAAAATATACTTTCAACCTAAATTAATCAAAAAAGATAGGGAAAGATGCTACATACTCATCAAAGGAAAAATTCATCAAAATGATATCTCAATACTGTATATCTATGCCCCAAATGCAAGGGCACCCACATTTGTAAAAGAAAACACTTATAAAGCTTAAAACACACATCGATCCCCACACATTAATAGTGGAAGACTTCAATGCCCCATTCACACCAATGGACAGGTCATTGACACAGAAACTAAACAGAGAAATAATGAGACTAAGAGAGATCATGAACCAAATGGACCTAACAGATATCTACAGAACATTTCACCCAAATACCAAAGAATACACCTTCTTCTCAGCACCTCACAGAACCTTCTCCAAAATTGACCATATAGTTGGACACAAAACAAGCCTCAACAGATACAAGAAAATTAAAATACACCCTGTATCTTATCAGACCACCATGGATTAAAGCTGGACTTCAACAACAGAAATAACAAAAAGCTTACACATTCATGGAAACTGAACAACTCTTTACTCTGTGACCACTGGATCAGAGTAGAAATAAAGAAGGAAAACAAAGACTTCCTAAAATCAAAAAAAAAAAAAAAGGAAAACATACCCAAACCTATGGGAAACAATGAAAGTAGTGCTACGAGGAAAAGTTCATAGCACTAAGTGCCTTCAAAAAGAAAATTGTGACAGCTCATATTAGCAACTTAACAGCAGAATTGGAAGCACTAGGTAAAAAAGCAAATACTCCCAAGAGGACCAGATGGCAGAAAATCATCAAACTCAGGGCTGAAATCAACAACTTAGAAACAACAAGAACAATAGAAAGAATCAACAAAACCAAGAGTTGGTTCTTTGAGAAAATCAACAAAATTGACAAACTCTTAGCTAAACTAACCAAAAGACAGAGGGAAAATGCCCAAATCAACAAAATCAGAAATGAAAAGGGAGAAATAACAATAGACATTGAGGAAATCGAAAGAATCTTTAGGTCTTATTTCAAAAATCTGTACTCCACAAAATTTGCAAAGACAAGCAAAATGGACAAATTTCTTGATAGATTCCACCTACCAAAGATAAATCAAGATCAGGTTAACAAATTAAACAGTCCTATAAGCCCCTAAGAATATAGAAACACTCACTAAAAGTCTCCCAACCAAAAAAAAAGACCAGGGCCAGATGATTCCAGCACAGAATTCTACCAGACTTTTAAAGAAGAGCTAATACCAATACTCTTCAAACTCTTCCACAAAATAGAATCAGAAGGTACACTCCCAAACTCATTCTATGAGGCCACAGTCACCCTGATACCTAAACCACACAAAGACCCAACAGAGAAAGAAAATTTCTGGCCAATTTCCCTTATAAACATAAAAGCAAAAATCTCAATATGTACAAACCGAATCCAAGAACACATCAAAAGTATCATACAGCATAATCAAGTAGGCTTCATCCCAGGAATGCAAGGGTGGTTCAATATACAAAAATTCATCAACATAATTCACCATGTAAACAAGCTGAAAGAAAAAAACTACATGATCATCTCACTAGATGCTGAAAAAACATTTGACAAAATCCATCACCCCTTCATGCTAAAAGTCCTGGAGAGAGCTGGCATACAAGGACCATACCTAGAAATAAGAAAGGCAATATACAGCAAGTCAATAGCCAACATCAACCTAAATGGAGAGAAATTTAAAGCATTCCTCTAAAATCAGGAACAAGGCAAGGATGCCCACTCTTTCCATATCTCTTCAACACAGTACTTGAAGTTTAAGCTAGAGAAATAAGACAACTAAAGGAGATCAAGGGGGTACAAATTGGAAAGGAAGAAGTCAAAGTATCCCTGTTTGCAGATGATATGATAGTATATATAAGTAACCCCAAATATTCCACTAGAGAACTCCAAGAGCTGATAAACCACTTCAGCAAGTTGGCTGGATACAAAATTAAGTTTTAAAAAAATCAGTAGCCCTTCTTTCTACAAAAGATAAATAGGCTGAGAAAGAAATTAGGGAAATGACACCATTCACAATAGCCACAAACAACATAAAATACTGGGGTAACTCTAACCAAGCAAGTGAAAGACCTGTACAACAAGAACTTCAAGTCTTTGAAGAAAGAAATCCCACCCTCATGGATAGGTAGGATCAACATAATAAAAATGGCCATCCTACCAAAAGCAATATACAGATTCAATACAATTCCTATCATAATACCAACACAATTCTTTATAGACCTTGAAAGAACAGTTCTCAACTTCATATAGAATAACAAAAAAACAGAATAGCTAAATCAATCCTCTACAATAAAAAAAACATGTGAAAGTATCATCATCCCATATTTCAAGCTATACTACAGAGCAATAGTAATAAAAATATACATGGTACTAGTATAGAGACGACCAGTTGATCAATGGAATTGAACTGAAGACCCAGAAATAAACCCAAACACCTATAGTCACTTAATTTTTGACAAAGAAGCCAAAACTGTTCAATGGAAAAAGGACAGCATCTTCAACAAATGGTGCTGGTCTAACTGGAGGTAAACATGTAAAAGAATGCAAATAGACCCATATTTATCACCTTGCACAAAACTTAAGTCGAAGTGGATCAAAGACCTTAACATAAAGCCCGACACACTAAATCTAATAGACGAGAAAGTGATGAAAAGCCTCAAACTTATCGGTACAGGTGAAAACTTCCTGAACAGAACACCAATAGCTCAGACTCTAAGACCAACAATCAATAAATGGGACCTTATGAAACTGAAAACCTTCTGTAAAGCAAAGGAGACTGTTATTAGAACAAAATAGCAACCTAGAGATTGGGAAAAGATCTTTACCAAACACACAGAGGGCTAATATCCAAAATTTATAAAGAACTAAAGAAATTAAACACCAAGAAACCAAATAATCCAATCAGAAAAGGGAACACAACTAAACCAAGACTTCACAAAAGAGGAATCTCTAAAGGCCAAGAGACACTTGAAGAAATGTTCAACATCCTTAATAATCAGAGAAACACAACTCAAGACAATTCTGAGATTCCACCTCACACCTGTCAGAATGGCTAAGATCAAAAACTCAAAAGACAGCACATTATGGCGAGGTTGTGAAGAAAGGGAACACTCCTCCATTGCTGGTGGAAGTACAAACTTGTACAACCACTATGGAAATCAGTCTGGCAATATCTTAGAAAACTTGGAATGACCCTACCTCAAGACCAAGTCATACCACTCCTGGGTATACATTCAAACGATTACTCACCAAACCACAAGGACATCTCCTCAACTATGTTCATAGCAGCTTTATTTGTAATAGCTAGAAATTGGAAACAACCCTGATGTCCCTCAACTGATGAATGGATAAGAAAAACTGTGGTACATTTACACAATGAAATATTTCTCAGTCATCAGAAGCAAAGAAATAGTGCAATTTTCTGCCATTTGGATACATCTAGAAAAGCTCATCCTGAGTGAGCTAACTCAAACCCAGAAAGAAGCACATGGCATGTATTCACTTATAATTGGATTTTAACCATATAGTACAGGATAACTATCCTACAATCAACAGACTGTGGAACAGGAACAAACATAACTTGGTTACCTGTTAGTGGAACACTTTGCCCTAGTGGAGCTGCCATGTAGGCCCCCAGAGCAAGAGGAAGCTCTTGGCCTTTGTATGACTGGTGAACTGAGGGGGGCTGAAATGTAAGGGCACCTCACACCAGAGGAATAGTTGGGAGAAGGGGGAGAGTGCTGGAGGGTGGGGTCGGGAGGGGTGGAGGGAGGAGGCCGTCATGGAGATATAACTTGAAGTAATAAATAAACATGAAAAAAGACAAAAATATTCCTAAAACATATACATACATACATACATACATACATACATATACATACATGCACGTGCATACTTAAAAAACACATACACATACATACATGCACATATACATGTACATCATATAAATACACATACATATACATACATATACCTCTTTCCCCTCCAGCATATGTGCTACTCACAGTGCTGATACTGGTACTGCAGATGACCACCTTTATTTCCAAATCTTTTTAAATGTATTTTTATCCTAATGTGGGTGCACATACCTTTATTCCCAGTGTGAAGGATGTAGAGCCAGGTGAAACTGTGAGTTCAAGGCCAGCCTGGTCTACATGGAGAGTGCCAGGGCAGTTGGCATTACATAGTTAGACCCCATCTCAGGGGAGATAAGAACGTGTGTGTGTGTGTGTGATTATGTGTGTGTGTGTGTGTGTGTGTGTGTGTGTGTGTGTTCTTCATTATCTCCCTTTCTTTGTTCTGAAATGTTATTAACCGTTTGTAAATATTTTGATTTATTCTGTTTTTGATTCTGTTACTTTATCCTCTACTATTCACTATTTTAATACATAGTAAAAAAAAAAAAGATTTATCAATTTCTTATTATCTTGCTGATGTGTGAAGCTTTCCATGTGGGAGTTCAGAGAGATGCCCAGCTCCTCATCAGTATGGATGGATTGACAGTATTTCTGTTTCACAGCCTAACACATAAACTGTGCCACTGACTCTCATTATTTCTTGATGAAGCAACAGAAACATGAAAGTTTACATTAACTAGGACTGCTTATTTGCTACATAACTTACCAGATTTTTTCACATTAATATGATACACATGGGGTGGGGAGAAAGAGAAGGGAAAGAAAGCATTGCACGCCTCTACTCACAGAAATTCTCTCTGAAAAATCTCAAAAAACCACAATGAGAAATGGTGTCCCCTCCTCATAAATTCAGGAAAACTGATATCCCTTTTTGATTTGGCACTCAAGTGAGATTTAAAAGAGCAAGAAATTGATTAAAATAATATGCTATGTCAAATTCAGTGTAACATACACCTCAAACAGAAAGGAACTTGCTTCATTTTGTTCTTTTCTTACTCCTTAGATAATTATGAAGAAGAGGAAGAAGAGGAAGAGGAGGAGGAGGAGGAGGAGAAAGAAGAAGCAATTATCAAAGTAGGCTGGCTTGACATAAAAATGGAGGTGGCAGCCTTCTGCGAAGAAATATAAAGAAATGAATCTAGAGTCTCCCTTTTGCATTATAGCTCTAGCGGTTATTGATTAAACATGCTTCTTAAACCACCTGCACCCCAGCACACACGCTAAAGAATCCAAGGAATTAGATGAGCTGTGCTTGCCGAGTATAAGTCTCTTAAATATTTTTACTGGCTTGCTAAGCTTTAGGGGACAGTTATTTAAATTATTTCTTATAAACTACCAATGAGCAATCCTACAGTTGGAATTCATGTGACTAGATTCATGACCTAGATTCTAATACCTGTGAATCTTCACTGGAAACTTCTGAGCTTCTTCAAAATGCAATTAAAATTTAAACAAAATGTGGGGATAAGTTCTTTGCCTTCCAGTTTCAGCAAAAGGCTGTGGTATGGGGAGCTTAAAATTCACTGTGTGATCATCTCAAAATCTGAAACAGCTAAATGCAATTAACCCTTACAAGTTTGGGAAGTGTTCTCTCATAGGAAACCATTCTCTACCTGCCAATGAAGACAGAAGACAGATCACCAGCACCACACTGGTATAGGCTCATCTGATTTTTAAATGTAATTTTATTAACTACTAATCCTTGATTCCTTTACTATCTTGAACTCATGAGATGTCTTATGTCGTTATCTTTTCATGTCCTTTGAACTTGGCCTTACACAGCTGGCCTACTGTATGAGTTTTCAGTTGTGAAGCTGATGAATAAAGGTCAGGGAACAATGAGTATGTTGGACCGCTGAATAGTCTGAGTGAAAGCAGGGGGCTAATAGCAGCGTCTTCCTCTTCTAGTGTGCATTTCACCCCTCATATTTCTGTCTGAGCTCTTATCTATGTGCAAATTTTGAAGTTTAGACAGAGCGATTCAGGCGAGGCCACTGACTTTGAAATCCTTCACGACTTTCTGTCTGTTATTGTCTTTGTTATTATGGTGTCACCTACTAACTTCACCTTGTTTCCAGCAGCTTCAGTATTACACACATTTCGGAGGAGTGCAAACTGTGCATCAGCTAACAAAGACACGGGAGTAAATAAAGACTTTATCATTAGAAAAGGTCCAAGGTAGAAAATCCATATAAAATCACAAAACTGTGCATTGTTGATGGGAAGGTGGGCAGTCCAGTCACCAGAACGGGTAGTTTGTCCAAAAACCAAAAATAGAAGTACACAGAATCCAATATTCACTTCCACATTGATCAGTGTCTCCTCTGAAATTTCAAGGTAAAGGAGTCTAGAATAGTTAATTATGGAAATGAAAATTATATGACCTGATTACATAGTAACTTTCTTTTATTTTGATATAGGCTTTAGTACATTATATTATTTTCTATTTACTGTCAGGGAGGGGTTTGTGTGCCACAGTGAACATTGAAAGTGAGAAGATAGCTTGCAAAAATGGTTCCCTGCTTCCATATGTGGATCTTAGCAACAAATCTAAGTTTTCAGGCTTGGAAGCAAGTACCTTTAGCTATTGAACCATCTTCCTGACCTGAAAGTATTTCCCAATTAACATACTCAATTGAAATTTCAAATGACATCATTCTGCCCTCGACTCTCAGGGAGTCACTGAATACAGGCCCTGCAGCTTCAAGACCCATATGTTTCCTGGGTCAGTCATTCTCTATCTTTATAATCTGCTTTTTGTTCTTAAACATCTTTTTAAAATATAGATTAATTTCTCAGATTCACTTACCTAGTAACTGGCATATTAAACATACTTTAAGGTATTTTTTCCTGGCAATAATTACATCTCTAAATTGACTAATGTCCACAGTTCTCACTAAATGAAAATTACATCTCTCTATCCCTGATACCTTACATAAGAAACATAATACAAGGGTGTCCAAGCACTCACCTAGAACCACCCTACACCCTACATTCCTAAACACATGTATGCACAAACACAGACACACATATATGTAACTATATTTAGTTGGTAGTGACCTATAAAGCCATGTAGCTCCTATACAGATAACAATAGCAATGTATTCATATTATTCTCCAAATGCCTAAAGCAATGTACAACAAAGCATAGTCTAATGCATTTTCTGCTGAAAGAGAGGTACAACAAGCAATCAACTGTGTGAGTAACTGTTTCAACAGGCTAATTGAGGGTTTTAATTTTCTATGACCTCACAATAAAGGATAGTATCATAAAAAGATGCAAAATGACCGTGGTGCTGTTGGCAAGTAATAGTGGGTTAATTAAATTTGTTCTTTGGCAGTTTCACACTCATATATAATGCATTATGCTTACACTCCACCCCACCCTTTTCTTTTCTCTTTGCCACCTCTGCCATCACCCTTATGACAAGCTCCTTTCCCATAGTTATATATTTTTGTTCTGTGATTTGCTGAGCTTCACCAGGGTCCTCTGTGTGACTGTAGGTGTAGTGCCATCATTTAGAATCTGGTGAGCACAGCAGTGGATTCACAACTAAGGAAACGGCTGTCTTTCTCCAGAATCCATCAGTGGCTAATACTTCAACAGGGAGTGGTAGAGCCCCCCTGGACCCTCTCCAAATATGTGATTAACTGTTTAGAGGCCCAGTCTTGTACAGGCTTGGTGCAGGTGGCTGCATATGTGAAATCATGATTACAATTTCTGTGTCTTGCTCAGAAGACAGCAAAGCCCTTCTTCCTATCTTCTGGCTCTTATATATATATATATATATTCTGCCCCTTCTTCCATAATATTCTTTGTACCTTAGAAGGGGGTACTGTAAATGTCTTGTTTATAGATGAGTATTCAACCATCCCTTCTTCTTAGATCTTGAACAACCATGCAGTTCTGCATTCACCCTTTACAAGAAAAGGCTTCTTTAATTAAGGATGACTATAACATTTATGTATGCTTATAAACATAAATACCTGGAAGGCAATTTAATGAAATGCCAATTTAGTTAATAGTAATAATATGTCCAGATACCCCAGGGCCTATAACCTCCCATTAAACATTTTTAACCTGGGTTTACAGTTCAAGGTATGAATTCCCTCCTGTATGTAATCAGAGAGAAGCTGGTTGTACACATAACAACCATACCATTATTGCACCAGTGGGCAGATCAGGATTGTCTGAATAATGCTGTTCCTAAAATCTATAAGTTATTTTTAAAAATACCAATGCTTGTTGTGGGATCCATCCTTGTAAGTTATTAGTCATGGAACCCTTCAATACTTCCCAAATAATACAAACTCTTACTATTCCTCCATGTTGGAAGTAGTTGTTAAGACTGTAATGCAGAAGATGCTATACACCTTTGTTTCAAGTTATAGAGAAATCCAGCTTGAAATGAGGGGTCTACCTTTCAGAGTGTCACAAGGTGCTGTGCAGCCTGGTGCTGTAGAAAAAGCATCAACAATATAGCCAAGATGCATTAGTGTTTTGAGAAAATCCCTCTAGGAATCATGCATCAAGAAAGTAACTATTAACTTCAACTGGAAGAAAAAAATAACATTTGGCCATGCAAAGAGGGAAGAAGAGAATAGTTCAAGCAGAAAATGTTAAATATGTACACATCCTAAGGCAAAAAAAAAAAAAGCTACGTAAGTATCATAGAAAGAAGATCACTATTCTGCAGCTGGAGACAGATGAAAAGAATATTTAAGTCTAGATTCAAAGAGCTGAAAGAGGTCATCGTGAAAGTCTTGTGCTGTGCTAATGAACTGGGATCAGCAGGTTACTTCAGCCAAGGAAGCAGGCACCCTAACTGCAGATCTTCACCACTGCCATCTTTCCTCCAAATCCAATCCCTGGATCTCACCTCCATCTCTGTAGTAGACCACCTGCTGTAGTATACCCTTCTCTGTTCCCCCCAAGTCCCGTTTGGATCACAAAGGTCTTCTCTTCCAACTTTCTTCCACATTTATCCTGTTATCCCACCCCCAAAATCCAGCAGACTTTCTCTGGGAATCTGTCAGCCTAGCCTGACCGACAAATAAATAGGCCACTAAAGCAGGTAGGAGATCCTCAGCTCTTCATTCCCCCTCCTCTTCTCCAAATCCAATTCTCCAGTCTCACCCCCAGCTCTGCGATAAACTACCTGTTATAGCATCTCCTCACTCTCTGCCCCTATTTTCAGGGGACTAACCAGATCCTGGTGGAACACTCTGCTTTCCCACCTCCCAGGGACCCCCTAACTATCCCTTCCTAGCCCATCCCCGTTCCTAAGTGTCAGCTCCCAACACCTAGAAACACATTTTACCCAGAACCCCCAAAATCACACCTCCAGCTCCCAACACCTAGAAACACATTTTACCCAGAACCCCCAAAATCACACCTATCAGGATCACAGAAGAATTTCCTACCAGGAAACACATACTCATCACACTCACCTACAAGCCAGGGAGGGCAACAGAAACCAAAAAAAAAAGAACATCTACCCAAGACAAGACCAATATCAATGCCTAGAATTACTATCTTCCCAATGCCAGATGCCCAGATGCCAGTATAAAAACACAATCAATAACAAACAGGATGGTACATCTTCAGTACAGCCCAGCAACTCTATGACAGTAGGCCCTGAGACAGCTGATGCATCAGAGAAAGATCACAAAATAGCCTCATGAACATGATAGAGGTCCTTACAGAGAGATTGAATGAAGCCCTTAATGAAATTTATGAAAGCATAAACAGTAAAAGAAAATGAATAAAACATTTCAAGACCTGAAAGTGGAAATAGGATCAATAAAAAACCCAAACTGAGAGAAATCTTGAAATTGAAAACTTTAAGAACTCAAGCAGGAACCTCAGAGGCAATTCCAACCAACAGACGAGATCAGGGTTTTGTTTTTTTGTTTGCTTGTTTGGTTGGTTGGTTGGTTTGGTTTATTTTTAATAATTACCACTTACCTCTTTTTTCTGAAGATAGAGGAAGATTTTTTTTGTTTGTTTGTTTTGACAGGGTTTCTATGTATAATCACCCTGGCTGTCTTGGAATGGAACTCACTTTGTAGATCAGGCTTGGTCTTGAACTCACAGAGATCTGCCTGCCTCTGTTTGCCAAGTGCTGGGATTAAAGGGATGTGCACAACACCCAGTTAATCCTCACCAACAGAATATAAGAGATGGAAAAAAATAATATCAGGCATTGAAGACACAATAGAATAAATGACACTTAGGAAAAAGAAAATGTTAAATCTAAAAAAAAAAAACAAACATACAACCCCCCCCCAAAAAAAAAAACTGCTGGAACAAAACAACTAGAAAATTGGGTCACTACGAAAAGACAAAATCTAAGAAGAACCGGAATAGAGGAAGGAGAAAAAAATGAGATCAAAGAGACAGAAGACATTTCAACAAAATCCTAGAAGAAAATTTCCCTAACCTAAAGAAAGAGATGCCTATCAAGGTACAAGATTCATATAGAATATCAAATAGGCAAGACCATAAAAGAAATTCTCCTCAGCACATAGTAGTGAAAACATGAAATGCATAGAATATTAAAAGCTGCAAAGGAAAATGGCCAAGTAACATATAAAGGCAGACCTTGTAAAATGACACTTGACTTCTCAATGGAAACTCGAAAAGCCAGAAAGTCCTGGCCACATGTTCTACAGACTTTAAGTGACCACAGATGCCAACCCAGTCTACTATATCCTGCAAACCTTTTAGTCACAACTGATGTAGAAAGTATGGGCATTCATTCCATGATAAAGTCAAATTTAAGCAATGTCTGTCTACAAATCCAGCCCTTCAGAGGGTACTAGAAGGAAAACTCCAACTTAAAGAAGTTAACCAACTACACCCAAGAAAACACAAGGAATAAATAATCCTAAAACCAACAAATCAAGTGGGGAAAACACATACACACACACACACACACACACACACACACACACACACACACGCACACACGCACACACACACACCACTACCACCACCACCACAACAAGAAAATAATAGGAATCAACAATCATTGGTTGTTGAAATCTCTCAATATCAATGGATACAATTTCCCAGTGAAAAGGCACAGACTGGCATTATAGATGTGAAAACAGAATCCATTCTTCCTCTGCATCTGAGAAACACTCCTTAACTTCAAGGATACACATTACCTCAAGGTAAAGGACAAAAAAAAGATATTCCACCCAAATGGACCTAAGAAGTAAGCTGGTGTGGCCATTTTAATATCTGACAAAACAAACTTCAAACCAAAACTAATCAGAAGAGACAGAGAAGGAGGCTATATACTCATCAAAGAAAAATCCATCAAGATGAAACTGTAGTTCTTTTAACATCTATGCACCAAACACAAGGGTACTCAAGTTCATAAAAGAAGCATGTTGCAGCTTAAAGCACGCCTTGACCCTCACACACTGATAAGGGTAGACGTCAGTACTGCACTCTCCCTAAAATATAGATGATCCAGACAGAAACTAAACAGAGAAATGATGGAGCTAACTGAGGTTATAAACCAAATGCACGTAACAGATATTTATAGACCAGTTTGGCCAAACACAAAAGAATATACCTTCTTTTCAGCACCTCATGGAACTTTCTCCAAAATTGACCACATACTCATATATAAAGCAAGTCTTGACATACACAAGAAAATTGAAATAACATCTTGTGCCCTATCTGACAACCACATAATAAAATTGAGTATCAGTAACAACAGAAACAAGAGAAAGCTTACAAACTTGTGGAAACAGAACAGCCCACTAATGGTTGAAAAGTGGGTCAAGACATAAGTTAAGAAAGAAATTAATTACTTCCAGAAATTGAATGAAAACAAATGCACAACATACCCAAACTTATAGAACACAATGAAGGCTCTTATAAGAGGCAAATTTATAGCAATAAGTGCCTACCTAAAATTATTGGAGAGATCTCACACTAACAACTTAACAGCACACGTGAATGCTCTAGAACAAATAGAAGAAATCACACCCAAAAGAAGACAGCAAGAAATAAGCAGCCTCAGGGCTGAAATTGTTTCAACAGAAACAAACAAATAAGAAAACAAAACAATCAACAATAAAAAAACCACAAGGAATAAAGAATCAATGAAAGAAGAGTTGATTCTTTGAGAAAACCAATAACATTGGCAACCCCTTATCCAAATTATCCAAAAAGCAGAGATAGAAATATCCAAATTAACAAAATTAGAAATGAAAAGGAGACATAGCAAGAGACACCAGGGAAATCCAGAAAATCCAAAGAACATATTTTTTTAAAAAAAATCAATCTCCACCAAATTGAAAAATCTAAAAGAAATGTGTGGTTTTCCTAATAAATACCACTTATGTTAAATCAAAATCAGATAAGTAATTTAAACAGACATATAACACCTTTGAAATAGAAGCAGCAATTAAAATGAAAAAAACAAAAAACTCAGGGCCAAACTGTTTTCATAGAATTCCACCAAACTTTCAATGAAGAGTAAATGGCAATGTTCCTCAAATTATTTCACAAAATAGAAACAGAAAGAACATTCCCCAATTCATTTAATGAGGCCACAATTACCCTGATAGTTAAACTACATAAAAACCCAACAAAGAAAGAATACAGACTGATTTCCCTTATGAACATACATGCAAAAATATTAATAAAATACTTACAAAATGAGCCCAAGAACACTTCAATAAGATTATCCCCCATGATCAAATACACTTCATCCCAGAGATGAAGGGATAGTTCAACATATGGAAATCAATAAACAAACTGAAGGAAAAAAAACTACATCATCATCTCATTAGAGGTAGAAAAGACTTTTGACAAAATACAACACTCTTTCATGATAAAAGTTCTGAAGACATTAGGGATACAAGGCATTTACTTCAACATAGTAAAGAGAATATATAGGAAGCCCACAGTCAATATCAACTTAGATGGAAAAAACTTAATGCAATTCCACTAAAATTAGGAATAAAACAAGACTATGCACTCCCTCTGTAACTGTTCAATACAGTGCTTGAAGTCTTAGCTAGAGCAATAAGACTACTGAAGGAGACCAAGGGAATGCAAAATGGAAAGGAAGAAGTCAAGTATCTTTATTTTCAGATGCTATGATAGCATATATAATTGTTCCTAAAAATTCTACTAGGAAGCTCTTAAAACTGATTTACTTTCAGCAAAGTAACTGGATACAAAATTAACTCACAAAATTAGCACCCTTCCTATATACAAACAGCAAAGGGACTGAGAAAAAAATCAGGAAAACAATACCTTTCACAATAGCTTCAAATAATCTAAAATATCTTGATCTAACTCTAACCAAGCAAATGTAAGACTTCTATTATAAAAAAAAAAAAAAACTTTAACAGGAAAAAACTGAAGAATATATTAGAAGATGGAAAGATCTACCATGCTCATGGATTGGTAGGATTAATATAGTAAAAATGCCTGTACTACCAAAAGCCATCTACAGATTCAATGCAATCCCCATCAAAACTCCAGCACAACTCTTCCCATACCTTGAAAGGACAGTCTTCATATGGAAAAACAAAAAAGTCAGGAAGATAAAATATTCCTGAATCATAAAAGAACCGCTAGAGATATCATTATCCTGATTTCAAGTCATATTTCAAAGCTTTAGTAACAAAAACATCATTCTATTGCCACAAAAACAGACACGTTAATCAATGAAATTGAATTGAAGACCCAGACATAAATCCAAACACCTATGGACACCTGATTGTTGATAAAGAGTCAGACATAAACACCAGAAAAAAAGACAGCACCTACAACAAATGGTGCTGGTCAAACTGGACAATGCACACAGAATGCAAATAGTTCCATACTTATTGCCCTGCCCAAATGTCAACTCCACGTGGATAAAAGGCTTGAACACAAAGCCAAATACACAGAACCTAAGAGAAGAGAAAGTGGGATATAGCCTTGAAATAAAATAATTGGCACAGGAAAATACTTTCAGAACAAAATGCTGTTAGCATGGGCAATAAGATCAACACTTAATAAATGGTGCCTCATGAAACTGAAAAGCTTTTGTATGGCAAATGACACCATAATTTGGAAGAGTGGCAACCTCCTGAATGAGAAAAGATTTTTTACCAACTGAACATCTGAAAGAGGTCTAATATTCAAAGTACATATAAAATTACTCAAGGAACTAGATAGCAAATAAACAAATATCCCATTTAAAACTGGGTACAGATGTAAACAAAGAATTCTCAAAAGAGGAAACTCAAATGGCTGAGAAACAAAGAAGTATTCAATATGCATAGTCTTCAGGAAAATACAAATCAAAAGTACTTTGAGATTTTATCTTACATCTATTAGAATGGCTAAGCTCAATAAAATTATTGGCAGCTCATGCTTGTGGGGATATGGAGCAAGGGTTACTCACCTCCTTTGTTAGTGGGAGTGCAAACATGTACAGCCACAATGAAAATCACTATTGTGGTTCCTTAGAAAATTGGGAATTGATCTACCTCAAGATCCAACTATACTACTCTTAGGCATATACCCAGAGGTCACTTCATCTTATCACAGACACACTTGTTCAATCATATGGAATGGTTATTGTAGAAAGAATGTATACTGCATGGATAGATTGCCTGTCAAAAAAAGACCTATGACCTATAGAAAAAGGTAGACTAGAAGGTGGGATATCTGGTAGGTAGAGAGGATTCAGGGAGCATGACAGGAGAAAGACTTTCTGGGAACATGGAGGAGGACACACACATGGTACTTGAGCATTCTTAGACTAGAATAAATGGGTTAATTAAGTTACAAGCTAACCAGGAAATGAGCCAAGCTGTATGGCCTAGGTATTTGTAAATATATTTTGAGTCTCAGAGTCTTATTTCTGGAAGCTTGGTACTTGGAGGAAGAACACACATTATAACACATATTTATTTCTACTCTATTCAAAATAGCCAGAAATTGGAGAAAACCTAGATATCCCTCAACATAAGAATGGATAAAGAAAACATGATATATTCACACAATGGATTATTACTCAGCCATTCAAACAAAGATGAAATTCACAGGTAAACGGATGGAACTAGAAAAAAATCACTTTGTCTGAGGTAACTAAAATCTAGAAAGACAAATATAATATGTATTAGCTTATATGTGCATATTAGTTATTAAGTCAAGAATAACCAAACTGTAATCCATAGAACCATAGAGGTTAGAGAGAAAGTAAAGAACTATCAGGGGACAGACAGATTGTCCTAAGAAAGGGAAATAAAACAGACAGCTATGAATGGACAGTGGAGAGACAGAATGGGAAGATCTAGTGGAGAAGGGAAGGGAAAGGGGGAAAGGGGGAGAGAATGAAGGGACAGACAGCTGAAATTAAGTGCCATTTGAGGGGCATGAAAACCTAATACAGTAGAAGCTTTCTAAAAGTATATTCATATATGAAGGTGGTCTAAATGAAACTCCAAATAATGAGGGAGACAGCCCAAACTTGGCATCTTTTGTCACCATGAAAAGCTTCCTTTACTCAGAATGGGTTACATCTAAATGAATTGTTGTTCAAAGGGATCCCATGGGAACCTCCAAAAATCCAGGCTATTGCCAAGATGATAGGTTGCTCTCCATAATGATTGCAAGGCCCAATTGCTGAAGACAGCACCTACACAACTCATTGAACATGGAGAAGTCAAGCAGATGCCTACAAAAATCCTTCACACCTATATACTGGTATCTTTGGTACAAGACGGTAATCTGCATTCTATCAAAAGAGAATCATAAACACCAACCCAACTACAAACCCTTTAATCTACTTTGTGTGCGTCTTGCCTGCAAGATATGCTAGTGCAATGCTGACACAAATTATCTGGGAGTAATTAACCAAACTCTGATTTGTCTTAAGGCCCACTCCATGAGATAGCACATATACCTAATTCTGCTTCAATGACTAAAAACTTGAGACTAGATAACCTAGGAACCTAGGATAAAACCAAATTCTACTGTTCTAAAAACAAACAAACAAAACCAGCAATAAAATGACTTCTAATGACATTCTGCTACATGTAGATCAGTGTCTTCCTTAGTTACCATCAAAGAAGCCTCTTCCTGCAGCAAATGGGTATAAATGCAGACACCCACAGCCACGTTGTGCAGAGAGTAAAATCCTTATAACACTCAATCCTAAATGGGATGTCTCTATCACATCCTCCCTTCAGGGCTCAGAGAATCCCACATAAGAGTAGGTAAAAAGAGTGTTATATACAAAAAGAATGTAGGATATTGAAAAAACAAGGCCTTTGAAATCAACAGGATCAATTCAAATAACAATTCAGAGAGACTGAGGCAGCATGCATAGAGATTGCATAGTCTGCATCATTGGGGTCCTAGAGCTGAAAGAAGTAGGCACGTGCCCCTATTCCTAGTCCAGAAGCAATCTTAAATTGATAACCACTTGAAAATGAAAATTTAGTTTTCTCCAAGGGAGTCTCACTGGGGAAACAAACTACTCTTAAAGGTAGGCTGCATGCCCAGCAGGTAGATGGCCAACAGAAAATGAACTCAGCAGCATCTTTGTCTGAGGTTCCTTGTCTGATAACTCTATCAGGGCTCTTCCTTTTTTTTTAAATCTTTTTATTTTATTTATATATATCCTTTGTATATATAGTATGTCTTCCAGTTTAATGTTTTCATGGAATTCCTGAGTGTGTGAACAAGTGGGTCTCTGCTTCTTGTGTCTTCTCCATGTTTTGTCCAATTCTGATGTTAGTTTTTGTTTTGATTTTTTTAATCTCATTTTATTATTAGCTGTTAGAAGCCTGTTTGATTCCTAATGAGAAACAGAATGAGGGTGGATCTGGATGGGAGGAGAAGGGAGAAGGAGCTGGAAGGAGTAGAGGGAGGTGAAACTGTAAAAAAAAATTATGTGAGGGAAAATCTATTTTAAATAAAGGTGGTGGTGGTGGTGGTAAGAGGTTTTTTAAATATTCATTTATTATTTCAAGTTACATCTCCATCACAGTGCCCTCTTTCCATCCCTTCCCAGTCCCACTCTCCCACCCTCCACTCCCTATCCCTTCCATCCCACTCCTCTGGAGTGGAGTATCCCTACATAATAGTCCCCTGCCCAAGTTCAGCAGTCATATGAGGGCCAAGAGCCCCCTCATACACTGGGGGCCTATAAGGCAGCAGGTGGTGGTAAGAGTTTTATTTCTTTAAAAAAACGAATTATGATATGAGAATGTTTTTGTTTTAATACCAGGTATGAGGTTACTTCAGCTTATCCACAGCTGTAAACTCTGTCTCCTGCACTAGCAGTGGTGTGGCTTAGGCAGGTGCAGAAAGTGAATTCTGAGGACTCTTGAGAAGGGTCTAAAAGCCAGGGCCCCCGAGGAAAGGGAAGCTCCAAAGAAGAAAGAGGTTGCTGCTCTCCCTGCTAGTGCCCCGCCCCCCAAACTGCTGCTGGTTTGTCCTGCTACTGTGTTTACTGGTTTGCTGTTCTGCTGTTCCTGGTGTTTCTAGTTTGCTGAACTTCTGCATATTGTGACTACTGAGACTGGTATTTCCCCCAAAGAACCCAATGACCCTAGTCAGCAGAAAGTAGTTTAAGAGACCTTGATCCGTTTTCACCTCTAACCTTTCCCACCCAGTGTTGGAGGGTTGGAAGGAACAAGGGTTGGAAGGGAGGTAGAGGCATTACGTACAGTAGAATAAATAATAAAATAAAAGCCATAAACTACTATGGGGGGGGGGAGGATTGGGATCATGTATAAAATTTCCAGTAGGAGAACAAGAAAGACCGAGTGAATCAAATATCAGAAACCATGGAGCTCCTTAACCTCCCTTATTCCTTGCATCTCCAAACCTCAGTCCCAGCAACCTCTCAAGGCTGTGTTGCCTCTTGACACAAATGTTATCACCATGACTGCAGCAGACACTATCCGACCACTTGTACATTTAAAGAACCCTGACGACTCTGCTTGTCTTTAGCAAACAGCTCTAGTATATAGCTCACTTTTTAGAGACTATCCTCTGGTGCCCCATTCTATACACCCTATATTTCAAACATGACAAATGGGGTTTTGTATTATAACTCATACCTTTCCTTGTGCTTTTTCCCAATCATATCTTAACTATCATGGCAACCTCAAAACCCACTTTATTCATGTGGCATTCCCACACTCCAATAGTACTTTACCCAAATTATTCATATAACTTTGATAGCGTTGGTAGCATTTAAGCGTTTTTTGTTTTTACTCTCTAGTTCGATTCTTCACTGCCCATATCCATATTGCCAGAATTAAAAAATGCTTAATGTAAAAAAAAAAAGCCCTATCAACTTCTGACTAAAAGTATGATAATTTAAAACACTCTTCAAACTGATTTACATTCCGTGTGTAATTATATATGTGCTGATCCCCAATGAGTCACCCAATCTCAGGACTGTAAAAAACGATAGAGCAAAATGAACACTCAATTCCACCGTACAATGAGGTCTTTTTAACTGATTAAGGATCTCCCTCGTCCAAAATATGACTAGACTGAACTTGTTTATGTATAAAAAGGTGAAGTAATATATGAAATATGATAATGGTTTGAGTCTACAGAAAAAAAATGTTATAGTTTGCATATAAAACAGCAGTTTCCATTGGAAAATTAATTTAAAAACAACAAATTCATGTGCTAAGGGCATGGTCCCCAAATGTAATGTTTAGTGTTAAAATGTGATGCTTCGGGGAAGTTCTTGGACCATGAATTGTCTGATTAATTAATTGATGAATTCATAAATTGATGGCACTATTAGGTGTTGGAATCTAGGAAGTGGATCTAGTTAAAGAAATTAGGTCACGGGGTCTACCTTGAAGGATTTACCTCACTTTCAGTCCCTCCCTCTCACTGCATCCTGGCTTTCATGAACTCAGCAGCTTTCATACATCACATTTTTCTACCATGATGCTCTTGCCTTCCCACAAGCTTATGGACAATGGATCCTGCCAAGCAGCTGAAAGGTCTGAAATGATGAACCAAAGCAAAGCTTTCCTCACTTACATTGTTTTTCTCAGGTAAGGTGTCACAATTTCAGAATCAAATACAAAATTTCAAGAGAGGAGATAAACAAAACAGAAGGAAGAGAGGAAGATAATTATTTCTTTTAAATATAAACAGTAGCAACAACAGGATGTTGTAGGATTCTTTGAAGTCAGTAGGAATCTATCTATCTATAATAGCTTTAGAAAAGTTCTCTACACAAGCCAGGAAGTGGTGGAGCTCACCTTAAATCCCAGCACCCAGGAGGCAGAGGCAGGTGGATCTCTGAGTTCGAGGACAGTCTGGTCTACAAAGCAAGTTCCAGAACTACACAAAGAAACCCTGTTTTGAAAAACCAAAAGAAAAGACTACACAAACAGTAAAAGAAAACAAATACCTCTCTATCATAACAGGCCTCTAAGATACAGAACCTGCTCCATTACAGAACTCAAATAGCCTGGTAGAAATAGCAATAGCAGACCCTAATTCTGCATACAGTCCTACTGTGCACACACTCTCAAACCTTGAACTTCACT
Source organism: Lophiomys imhausi (assembly GCA_907164525.1). Lineage (NCBI taxonomy): Eukaryota > Metazoa > Chordata > Mammalia > Rodentia > Muridae > Lophiomys > Lophiomys imhausi. The sequence goes on along the minus strand of CAJQZJ010033126.1, from coordinate 2,152,228 downwards.
CTTCTTTAGATTTTTATCTATTTGGATTTTTGTGTCATTGTTGATATTTTAGTTTGTTGTCGGTTTCAGAATTGGAGTAGAAACCCACCTTACATATGCTAGGCAACTGTATTCCTAGCTCCAGCTACTTAATAAATGATGAGATTGAATTGGATCAGTCACTTCTAGCCTATGTTTCAAATATTGTCTTTTAAGTAAGACAATTCAAATATAACCTACCTCTATTAATGTTCTGGTAAAATTGAATTCTTAATATTTTCATATTCTCTAACACCTGGTTGGGTTATTTCATGAGATTTCTGATTTTCAACAAACACCCAAGCACACGGCACTTACAGGATACCCATGCAAAGTGCCTCCCCCCAAGAGTGTCACCGTGAGTTTATAACCTAGGCTTTCACCGTGTTTTCCAGAATTCCAATAGAATTCAGTTCCTCTAGGCTGAGATTTGACCGAGCTATTTTTTTTTTTTTTTTTTTTTTTTTTTTCTGAGGAACTGCCTCAAGCTCCAGACAAACTGTGGAAATAAAGACTGCGCCTCTCTCACTTTTGTGAGGCTTGCTGTTAATGAGAGGTTAGAGTATTCATAAGCACCCACACTTTCCCTGGCTCTTACAGATATCTGTAGTTGATCCTTCTGGAGAACTATTCCATAATCCACAGTTCTCCTTGGTAAAAACCACCCTGCAGCCACTAATAATCAATTACTCTTGGCATTCCAGATGGAACTTGCCGCCCTGGGCCAGATTGTCTGTCTCCTGTATCTTTCATCTAAAATAAACCAACATAATCAGAAAGCAGATTTTATATTACCATAGAACATATGATAAGTCCACAAATATGGCAAAAATACTGTCTACTCTGAATAAGTATTCCTGTTTTCAATAAATGGATGTAATTAGAGGGAATAAGATATTTTTTCAAGTAAAAAGCCTATTTTCATGTTCAAACTGGGATTAAGCATTATAATCATTTTTAAAGATAACTCTTTATTAATTCCCTTCTTTACTTAAATTATTATTAATTGCATAATTAGTCATGAGTCCATACATCAAAATCCTGATGCCTAATATTTAGCAATAACTCGGGAAGTTTTGGGCAAGTTTCTGATACCCATTGAGCTCCCACAACAAGCATCTCATGGTGTGGTCAAAACCATGTAGGGTATAGACAACTGGAACAAGCGCCTAAAGGCATTGCATTTTGGTTGCCATGATTTTGTATTTCATGTTGATTTGAATAATCACTTGAGTAAACATTACTGTTTAATAGTGATCAGAAGTTCAAGGAAGTTCTCAAGCTCAGCATAACTTATGTATGCGGCTTAGTTTTAACTACTAAAAAAAAAAAAATAAGTGAGCAATAGAATGGCTTAAACTATAGGTTTCCTACCACTGTACATTTTTGCCTGATATCTCTTAGGAAACCAGATGAATAAAATTATGCATCGATCAAGTTTCTTATCTCTGTAGTTGATGATCTCAAACATGAGATAAAGTAACATATTTTTCCACTATTAACTGACCTCACACAAGAATTCTTGGATTTGGAAATACTGAGTGAGCGTGTGAAATAAGAAAGATGAAAAATAATTACCATTTAGGGAGAGAACAAGAATTAGGGACTCCCCTCTAAATTCTTCTTCCACTTACGGCTGCGTGGGTCTAGATCTGCCCTGCCCAATAAAGTGATCAAAAGCCATCAGTGGTTCTTTGGTACTTGAAATGTGATTATCAAAACTGGAATGTCTTGTTAGTTTACACACTGTTTTTTTTAAAGGCTTATCACCAGAATATAAACAATGAATTGGTTAAGATGCACATTTTTGGATCATATGTTAGGTACTTGAGAGCTGTTCTGATCTCTATTACAGGATAATCAGTGATAATAATCAGTCTCTGACTGGGGAATTGTTGAGGCACAGGAATCTCAACATGAAACCTTTCAATCTATAGGATAAAAAAAAGGACAGGGGATCATCCTTCTTGTATATTAAATATTGTGTATTTTTCCATTTTATAATATAAAAGAGACTCAGTAACTTTTCCAAATTCATACTATAAGGAAGGTGACAGAGAAGTCAGTCCATCTTGTCTGTATTCTTAAACAGTTGACTGCATTCTGTTTACACTAGAGAAGTTTCAGTTGTCTTATTCTTTTCTATGATTTATACACATTAACAATGTATAACACACTGTGTCATTTTAGAGTCTAGAAAGAACAATAGCAAAGACCTGTATGGATTTGCTTTTAGAGTCCTTATCCTATGAAATAGGTACTACCATTTCTCTCTCTTTACATGTCAATAAACTAAACCACAGATAAACAAGGCAACTTTCTAATGGAAACAAACTCTCCGCAAACAGATTTAACAAAGACAGACTGCTTCAAAACCTGTGTGGCTTAAGGAGTCCTTCTAAATAAGATGCCATCAAATCCTGCAAACTCCATAGAAATAATAAGTTTAGCTCACTGTATTTAATTAAGGTCGTCAGCATTTGCATGAGTGTAGGGATATTTTCTTGAGCAAGGACAACTTACCAGTGGCTACACCACTGAGAAATATGACTTTCAGCCTACCAGCAACACCTAACTGCCTACAACTTCTCAGAGCAGGTGAGGACTCAGAGCCGCTTCCTTACCCATGGTGAACACTGATCTGCCCTATCTGGCGCAAGAGGCCATTGCTGCTGTGAGTTCATGAGTTCATGGTGTAGTTAGAGTACTACACCACATTCAGGAGACAGCATCTCATAGCACTCCTTCCATCTTCTGGCTCTTACACTCTTTCTACCTACTCTTTTGTGATGTTCCCTGAGCCTTGAAGGAGGTAGATATAAGATGCCCTGTTTAAGGCTGAATACTGAATAGTCACTTATCCTAAAGCATTTGGACCAGTTATGAATCTCTGCATTAATCATTGCCAGCTGTAAACATGTTTCTCTGACCAAAGTTGAGAGTAGCACTAACCCACCATGGGTATTAACAGACATATTGAAAGGTGATTTGATACTATGTACCTTTAGCAAAGCAAAGCAACAGTATTAGGTTCCCCAGGGGGGGGGTCTGTGACCTTCCTAGCCTTTTGACCAACATGGATTTCTCCTGTGGAAGAGCTCTTAAGTCCAATTGGAAAGCAGCCTGTCAGGTTGGTATTGTGATTCACAGTGTTCTCAGTTGAGTAAAGCCATGGATTTCATGGCAACTTCTGGTACTATGAAAGCTTTTGGCTCTTTTCCAGTTTGATTCCTCTATGACCCCCACTCAACATGTACAGATTTTTTTTAGCAATACTGTTTTACCATCTTCTTCTGGTGTACACACAGTAGCAATGGGAATGGCCTGTATTGCTTTAGGAATCTCTTAAGCTTCCTGTATTCCAGAGGATTTTTCATCTAGCACATCTGGGATTAGGGTTCTGGACAATATTGTTGTCTCTTCCTCAGAGGATGCAGTTTTGAGATTGACTTTCTCCTTTTGAGATCTCATATCTATAATCTTTCTCTGTACCTATTTTATTGGTGTGTCTTTCGCTTTGTATTCTAAGAAAGCTACCCATTATTCATATTATACATTCTACTTTAGTAGTATTAAATCTTTTATGGTAATCCATGTGAGTTCTGATCTAAATAATCTTTGTTCCTTATAATCCCCTCTTATTCTGCAAATCTCCTTTTTGTCAATCCAGCAGCTAGATCCCTCCCTGTCCCCTCTAAAGTTCAGCCCTTAGGCATAATATCAGATGTCATCTTTTTTTTTTTTTTTTGTAAAATAGTATTCTTAGGGCTACCTCCCCTCATTTTTTCATTGTCACCATGGTGGATTCCTATCAAGGCTGTGAACTCTTGTTGATAGCAGGCATTTAGTAAGCAAACAAACTGACTTTAACCTCTTGCTCTGAGTCTGTCTCAACCTATAATGCTATTGCTGGTAAAAATGCTTTGAGCTCTTCTCTAAGCAAACAGCATTTAATCCACAACATTCCTCTGCACTGAAGTGGGACCTTCTACTACCACCTTCTCTCTGGCTCTCCACTACACTTTTTTTAATGCTGGAGCTGGGAACAATGAAAGCACACACATGTACACACACACACACACACACACACACACACACACACACACACACACAAAACCAAACCAATCCCTGATACCCTCAACTCTGGGAATCTCTATGCACTTGACCTGTGAGTGCCATAATTTTCAGTTTACCAGTTCCAATAAATAGACCACCACCCTCCTTCTCCCCGACATCCTTCTAAATGCTACAACTTCAGTATTTTTTCTCCTCTCTCTCTTCACTTTCTCTCCCTCCCTCTGTCTCACTCCCATTCTCTCCCTCCCTCCCTCTCTCTCTCCCTCTCTATCTTGTGCACACGCTTATCCGTATGTGTGTGTACATATGCCCACATATGTACACACATATACTGTGTGTACAGTGGGTGTTAAGGAAAAGCTGTCAAAACAAGACCTCAGTTTACCCCACAAGTCTGTTAGTTCAGTCTTTGAATTGTACATGTCTGCAGGGTAAGGGTGACAGGGAGACATGACATAGAAACAAACCATTTTTCTATTCCTTTCAAATACATAAAATAGCATAAGGTTAGGAGTCTATTCCCTATACTTAGAAGCTCTTCCTGTGGTTCTTTGAGGTAATGATAATTCCTCTTGGATTTTAGCACTAGGTTAAGTGTCAGCCTGTATTGTGACAATTCCTCTTTCTTTGTTCATATGAACAGAGAAGCCGACACAGGCTGCAGTGAAAACTGGTTGGAGACCTTTTAAGAAGAATCTGCTAGCGCAACCAATGCTACATGGCTGACATTGTTAAAGGGCTCCTGAAATTGAACATAAAATACTTTTCACTTCACTTCATGATTTTGATGTCTTTGAAGTTCAATAGAGTAACAACTCAGACTGCTTTTGATCTGCAATGTTGCTGCACAGCGACTCCGTGAACATGCTGGGTGAGAAAATTTGCATATCAACCGAAATAGCTCCAAATATTCACGCAGCACTTTGAGGGCTGTTGCAGGCACGTTGTCATCCAGTTCAGATCTGTGTTTGGTTTTGGCACATCTGCTGAGTCATTTCATATGTAATTGGGTTATCTGAAAATCTTAGGAACAGCCTTTGGTTCCCCCAGCGTTTTTAATACCCTCTGTATTAAAGCGTATTTCCCCTTTCACTATTGAGTTGAGCAAACAATATCAAAGCACTGAACGCAATGAACAAAGCCATCCTATGCAGATGCTGACAGTCTATATTTGCATTAGTGGGAGATGCACTGGCCTGGCATTTCCATTGCTGCCATGACAAGTTAAGAATTTGCATTAGCAATGCTATATATTCGAATTCAAAAACAAATCTACTCCTAGGTCGTCACAATTGGAGGCTCACTGCTACAAACTACTGTTATTTACTTGACAATCTCTACAATTCATTCTAAATATCACCTCTAAAATATTGCCCTTTCTTGGAATTTACCTGCATCTGCAAACACTGTCATTCTAATGATCGTTAATGGAAACTCCCAAGGAGAATCACATTCGAACATGTAACTCTGAATGCCAAGGCGCAATGTTTAAAAACCTGTATTTCCCAAATCCATCCACGTGTGAGATCCCCACACAAGGACAAGGAACAACGTTGTCTCCAGCTTTCGATTTCATGAGTATTAAATTTCAATTAAATGTTTTGCCAATACTTCAACCAATAACATGACATAAATCCACATAAATCTGTGAAATGCTTTAATTATCCTCTCTGTTAATTACATTGATTGGTATAAAGAAGAAAAGGGGCACCAGAAAGGCACACAGATGTACTGGGATCAGCAGAGCTGTGTTTTTTTTATCAGAATAAGCAGAATAAAAAGTCAAAATTCTTTTGTAATATACTTATTTACTGCAGATGTATTGTAAATGAAATTATTATGAACATCATAAGTCCTCGATTTTTCTAGCTACACTTTAGAAAATTGACATGTTTTATGTGTGTATAGTATGACACTAAACAGACCAAAACTGAATAAATGAATTTTAAGCAGCATAGACACTGTATCTATCATTAGTTTAAAAGCTTATTCGTCTCCAACATTTCTAAGGCTATATCTCTAGTTGATAAGTGGTATTATGTGTTTTTTAGAAAAACTGAAAAAGAGAACCAAAATCAAAAGGAAAATAAAGTCATTGAAGAGAAGTAACTTATATAAACGAGGAATTAGAAATAGTAAGACAATAAAAACAGTTCTCATTATATCAACCTGGCCATTTTATATGCACAGATTTTGCTTTAATTATGAATATATACTGTTATGTCTGCATGAAAATTCACATCTTCCATTTATCTTTTTTTTTACTATGTTTTAAAGTCTGCAGATATGAAATGGAAGACTGATGTACATTTGTAAGTTTCAGATAAGCTTCCTCATCTGCATGAGGGTCTTTCTGATATTTCTGCGGCCCAGCTGGTGGGAACTTAAGAAATAAAAGCTCACATTTAACCTCATATTGACAAAACATCCTTGGGAAAAGAAAATTGACAGGAAAATCTTAACATTTGTTCATCCCATTTTTGAAGCATATGCTATTATTGTGTATTATATGTTTCAGTTCTGGCAAAATAGATATTGTTCATATAATGAAACAGGTGATACCTTAGCAAGTCAGGAATAATATTTTGTGCGTAAGTGGTTGTTTTTATTAGCTAATCAGGACTATTTTTCCTACTAGTCAATAAAAGAGAAGATATTTTACAGTTTGCTGGATTCTCATCATAACTTTACGAGCATCATTTTCCCGGTAGAGCATGCATACTTTCCATGCCTGTTATCTAGAATGTATCTGAATTTTAATTTTTCCTTTGTTTTATGGAGTAATTTCTGTACTGTTTATATTGTAGAAAATTTTGGCAAGAGTAATGAATTTTGGATTAAAGATAGCCCTTTAATTTTCTGAATTTCCTATAATTGGACATCTGAGGTCTTGCTGACACCCAAAGAGCAATCGCCTCACCAGTCACAGGCCTGGTATAATTACAGTTAATAGCCCCACAACCACGTTGGATGGGCATTTATCCTTTGGTCCTTCTCTTTGGTAGTTTGGTATGTCTTTGATTGTCATAGCACCAAATACTAGATCTATCCTCCACATTTCAGAGCCCAGGGAAAGTGCTCGTACTGCCATTTCTAAGCCTGCCTGCCCTGCCTTACCTGTTCTTTTGAGGACAGAGAATAAAGTTACTCCCTTCATTGTCCCCTCACTGTACTTTCTCACTGGCCCTGCCACCCTCTCTTGTGGAAGTTGTGAGTAAAAAACCATCATTTTGATGTCAACTAGCATCCAATCTGGGGTCTTTATCACACTTGAGTAATAATAAAATTTACATTTTAAAACATAATTCACCAAAGTGCCAGAAATTGTTTCCAAAACTCCTTAGTTACTAAAAAGTTCACAATATGAAATTGGTAAGGAATTTTAAGGAATCAAGCAATTCCCAGTTTAATACACTGCCACCCAAAATCCTCTGCCTGCACTCTCTGTCAAAACAAGTATTAATCTATAGAGAGAGATCCACACCGCTTGATAGTTCAGACCCCAAGGCTAGAGTCTCACAATTCAACAAATTGTTGTTGTCTGAGCATTACAACAAGCACCTCTACCTCTACCACATAGATGGGATGCTCTGACCAGGGCCTCTGTGCTATAAATGTTTTCCTGGAGCAGTCATTCTTTTCTGTATAAACACTAATTTCTCAACCATTATAGCCAAGACAGAAAAAGAATACGAATAAGAAACAGAAACAGTCTAGGCAGGAAGTCATAGAAGAGAACTCCTAAATTTTTTAAATTGTGATAGGGATGCTGAAGTGTAGCTCTTCATAGTTGATGGCTTTTGGTGGTGATGGGGGTAGGGAAGGACTCAGTTTTCTTTAAGAGGTTGGCCACTGGGAGTTTGACCATGCTCCAGTGAGTAGATGGGCAATACAAGCTGACAGGCTAGATGTGGTATTTTTTTTTCTTTTTTCTTCTTCTTCTTTAGTCATGGGAGAGGACACCAGGGTGGGACCAACCTAACCTGGGAGGACTGGGGAGTAAATATGATTGGAAAACATGATGTGACATCTCCAAATAATAATAAAAAAATTATTTAAAAACCCACTAATTTCTCAACATTATTTTTGAGTGTCTTCGAGTGTTATGCTAATAATTCCTCCAGTGTTTAGACTAGGCTCACCCCTCCCAGGGAATCCCAGAAATGTATGAAATATAGGTGATGCCAAAAGTTCCAGAACTCTTCTGGTTTCCAATCTAACTATTCACCAAAAATGGTTCTTACTTACCAACATGGTAAGTAACAATGGTTCTAACTTACAGCTAGATTTTCATATTTGATTTAAGTTTCTCAAGATGCCTTTTCACATTCAACACAAATTAAAACTGATCATCACTGCCCAAAGTACTTTTCTGACACCTCTCCTATGAGTCTTTTCCAGTGTCTTCCAGCAAGTCTCAACATCTATCCTTTAACTGGCCCATACTGTCTTTCTAACATCCTATGGTTTACTATAGCCAAGGATCTGTTTGCCTAGATGGAATGATCCCATGGTTGACGCTGCCTATCACTTAACATTCAGTGCCAGCATTGTATCGCTGAACCCATTTTCTTGCAAACTCAGCCACGTTTCACTCACTGTGTACATTTTCTCATACCTTCATATTCCTAGAAAAGTTGGTTCGCCCTTTTCTAGGATCCTACATAAGCAGGTACAAACTGTGCTAAAGAATCGGTTTATTGATCTGTGGTTGTCAGGGGAGGTAGATTCCTTCTTTGCAGCCAAGGGGTCCTCAGTGATCATTGGTTCTTTTTTTTCCTTCTTTTTGTTTTTGTCAAAAGCCTTTGCAAGCAGTGGGGTAATGAGCCCGTTTCACTCTATTTTCCACTTCCATCCTTTCACCCAGCGACACTGTTGGTCTCTTCCTCCACTGTTCCCTCTTCAATATTCACAGCTATCCATTCTTTTCATTCTCCTGTTCTTGTGGCCTTGCCATTTGCTATTCCAGTAGACAAGTGACTCTAGGTTACCTTCCCATTTCTTTCCTAGGCCAGCAACATGATAGATGAGAGAACTCTTCATCTACTTAAATTACAAAGTTATGATCCAGGAGGCTACTGGATGTCCTGGGAGATGAAGATGAAGACAATTTATGGGGCTGAATAGGTCAGTGGTGAAGCATGTATTGAGCATATACAAGACCCTGGGTTCATGTTGCAACAACCCAGAAAAAGGACAGTTTTAGAAGATGGACTATGTTGGGTGACTAAGAACAGCATCTCATGACCATCTGTGTCAGTGGTCCTCAACCTTCCTAATGCTGAGACCTTTAAAACAGTTCCTCATGTTGTGGTGACCCCCAACCATAAAATTATTTCATTGGTACTTCATAGCTGTAATTTTGCTACTGTTATGAATTATAATGTTAATAAACAGTATGTGACCCCAAAGGGGTTGTGACCTACACGTTGAGAATGCATGCTGTAAGCTCTGAAGAGAGTTATGGCAGTACTATGGACAAATCCAATTTTGCTTTCAGGTGACTCAAACTAGAGTTCTGTTGCTACCCAAATAGTACAATAGAGAAGGAAAGCAATTTATGGAAGCTGATTTATGGAAGAAAAGTCAAAAAAATTAAATCAGTCAAGAAGTCCTTTATTTGAAAAACATTTCGTTACCAAATATCAATCACACATAATGGATCTCATTGTGACATTTCCATATATGTATATAATATGTATTGATCATAGGTAGTCCATTACCCTGCTTGTTCCCCCCTCTTATTTCTGATCTCCTCTTCCCAGTTATCTCTTTTCTGTACTCATTCTTTTGGATGTCCCATGATTTTCATTGGGGCTGATTACAGGAGCATGGATGAGGACTTGTTTATAGGACCATAGGCAACTTACCAGTGGCTACCACACTGAAGAAAAATGTCTCTCTTTCTCCCATTAACCAATAACTGCATACAAATCCTCAAGGTGTGATGGGGCTCTGTGAGCACCTTCCATGCAATGATAAGATGCTGAGTAGCACAATCTCATACAGGTAATCTTGCTCTCTGAGTCCAAGATGCAACAGCCACAGTATACCCTGAAGTGAGCATACTTCTATACTCTATATACTATATACTCTCCCTCCTTCCTCCAACTGCTACATTCTTTTTCTTCCTTCTTCCACAAAGTCCCTGGGCCTTGGAGAGGGTGATGCAATGTTCCATTTATGGTTACATATTCCAATCACGAATTCTCAGCACTGTGACCAGAGTCTTTGCAGTTATAGTATAAAGAATCTCCTGTGACTCCAGCTGACAACAGCACTAAGAGATCTACGGCTATAGACACAGTTTTCTAGAAGGCAATTTGACCAGCACAGCACATCCTTTTAGCAAAACATCAAAAGTTGCTTCCCTACTAGGGCTTACACAACCCTCTCCAGCCATGCGCTTTTGACCAGGTTTACAGTACAAGATGTGAATTCCCTCCTGTAAAGTCAGCCTCAAAACCAACCCCAAAGCATTTGATCACCCTCAGAACACACCAAGCATTGCTGAATCTGTGGCCACATCCAGCTAACCAGTCAGTATCTGTGCATCGAGTAAGACCATTGATGACGATTTCTCTTAGCAGCTGCCTAACACCTCCTGGCACCATGAGGGCTAGCCAGCAGGCAAGAAACTGCAGCACCATCTTGACTTCTCTATGTCCTGTGAACAGCTCTTGTGGTATCTTCAACAATAGGGCCTTACCAACTAGCTCTGGTGGACAGCTACAGTGGTGTCATTTGTCTGTAGGGTCTCAGGGATCTGAGTCATAGGGAAGTGGGCCATTCCTGGCATTTGGGATTATTTCATAATAATTGAGAGCATATGTACACAGATTTATCTAGTACATAGGGTGCTGTTAAAACTGGCTTTTTTATTAGCTCACACATTAAAAGATTTTTTTTTCACATATTGTTAATATTGGTTGACTTCCCCCTCCCCTCCCCACCTCTCCTCTATCCCTTTCTTCTACATTAAACCCTACTCTTCTCTCCTTTCTATCTTGTATCACATGACATTAAGAATCTTTTCAGAAGGAGCAGCCTTTTAACATCACCAAGCTTAAACAATTATTCAGAACTTCGGAAGTGTCTAATCAAATGATTGGTGTTGACTGTCAATCTTGTGTTAGGCTTGCAGAAACAAATTCAATATTCAAAAATGCTCTGTAATGAGCATAAGGTTTTGCAATGTAAACCACAAAATAATGATTGGTAGAGAATCTAAAACTCCTTAAAAAAATAATTTCAAGACACACTATTTATAATTCTAGTCTTTTGCAGCTTAAGAAAAAAAGAAAGAAAAGAAAAAGAAAACAGCTGTGATAATTCAGTCATTGGCTTCCAAAAAGTCTGTGACAAGACAAGAAAATCGAGGCACATGGCAAATTTTGCTCTGAACTGGCCAATAATTTAAAATGGTAAATTGTAATACCAAAATCTCTTAGAGCCTAAGGTTCATTTGTAGTTGTGAAATCAATAACTAGTCTCTATTAATTTTTGAAAATTTAAAGACTAGCGAGTCCTATATAGATTTTTCAAATACATACAAGTAGTAAAAGTTGTCTACTATTTGTTTTTTAAAAAATAAGTTCTTTACATGACATCCCATTGCATTTTTCCATTATGTAACATGCCCTTAGACCAATAGACTAGGTTCTAGCTGGAAGCTGCAGATCCTATGTAATTTTTCAAATGGAAATTAATTCAGCAGTCTAGAGAAATACTATCACAAACAATACCCTCCTGAATCTTATTCAATCAATTTGGAAAGGCATATGGGTGGGGAGGTAAAAATAAATCAATAACATTAAAAAGGAAGTATATTGCTTTACAGAGAATGGGGAGGGGAGGCTGTAGTACATGGTTGCTAAGTGACAGGTTTTCAGTAGAAATCGTCTGTCTTCCTTGTAGGAGAAAGCAGTTTTGACGACTGGAACTAAATGGTGTTTGCATATGGTTCAATTTTACACAAACTATATTCCCCTCAGCAAGACCTCACTCCATCTTTAAAGGGAGAGATGAGCTTTCGCAGAGGATCCGTTGCTTAGCAACAAGATGCTAAGAAGGCTAGCAGGGAGCTGAGTCTTCTCTAGAAACAGCTCCCTCTCCCCACCCTGCAGCATGCCGCAATGACCTCCAGCACGCACAGATACCCTTGAGAGAATCACCTTAACAACCAGAAGGCTTCCACTGAAGAGTTCTGCTCGATCCTTGCAACGACTGTTTTCCGTTTGTTTTGCAACAGATAGGCTGTGCTCGTACCCTCTGAACTTAGCACAACACAAAACAGTTTCAACCTGCTTTAATGTGTTTTAAGCCTCTGGCTCGCATCAGTATCGAGTCCCATTGCTGACCGCACCGCCCCCACACTAACCACAGACCCAAGGTCGGGTCTTACCCAACCAATTCTCTGAGATGTGAGATGTGTCCTGAGAGACTGATTATCATTGCTTTGACCTCAAATGTTTAACTCCCACCTCAGTCTAAAACAGACAGGGTAATAAATCTTTTAACCTCTTCTTCACAGGTTTAAAAAAAAAAAATGTTCCTGAATCCTACCCCTATCCCTTTGATAAAGATTCTAAGTACTGATTCTTTTTACTTTATTTAGATCTTTACTGAGTAGGTAGTACTAGGTGCTGTAGATAAAATCAAGAGCTTAGTTTCCATAGAAGCCATAGGAGAAATTAAGAGAATTGTGGGATGGCCAGAAAATCTACAAGCACCAAGGAAGCCCGTATGGAGGTGCTTCCTCTACTCTGAGATCAAAAGGGCTTCGGATAGATCTCAAGCAAAGAAGTAGGTGTGGCTGAAAAGTGAACTGGAGGCTGATGGGGGTGGAGAAGATTTCAGGGTGAGAGAACAAAGGGCCCTCAAGAGACAGGAAGCCTGCGGCCTTAGAAATGCACAGCCCCCAGCCCTTGCAGTCCCATAATACATTTTGTTCACAATATTCAAATTAAATTGATAATTTTTATTGCATCCTAAGATATAGACAAAAAATTGAATGTTATCTCGCGGATCCATTACTCAAATTATATATAATAAAAGCCTTATTCTTTCCTATTATGGATCAAAACAAAGCATCGTTACTTGGACTACGCTCAGAATATCTGTCTTTGAGGAGCTAGGAAATGTAATCAAGTAATTCCTAAGAAATCATTTGTAAAACTGTGACCTCCCAAGGAAAATCAGGAAACATAATATGGGCAAAGCAGACAGCCCTGATAAACTCCGGATTGAAACACTCGCCTATTCTTAGGGGTAGGTCTGATTTTTCTTTTGAAGTACAATAGGTAAATGGGCTAACTTGGGTTATTTTTAAAGGATACGATGTGATTTGATTTTTGAACTGTGTTTCTGAAAACACTACGCCCCAAATTAAAGCTTTAGGAGCCTCTGATCTGCTTCTCCGGCTCTCTTGTGCCCTCTTGTGCAAAGACGGAGTATAACACCACAGAAAATCTCTACAAATCCATTGAAAATGGAGGGATGACGGTGCGCTCTGCTCTAGCCTTTCCCACAGACTCCAGGAATCTGGCTGTTCTCTGACCCAATCACCAGGCAGACGAGTCTCTATTAAATAATATTTTCATGTCTTGTTACAAATAGAGAAGAGCTTTTCAACCTCTGAAGACAGCTGAAGAATATTTTTAGAAACGGGGAAGACAAAGAAACAAGATTTAATTGGCTAATTAAGGCTCCAAGTTGGACAGTTAGAGAGCAGTAATTGCTCAGGCAAAGATTCCACATCACTGTGCGTACATGTATTTCCACGTGAGCTGTGCCGACCATCCTTCACCTATGACTTTATAGACATCCGGGACCTCTTCCACTGTTCTATACAGGAACAAAATATATATTGAAGAAATACACTCCTTTTCCCTCCAAGTTGTATAACATAAAAGGTGAAAAAAAATCTGTTTGAATCAGTTTTTGTAGAGTGCTCTTCAAATATGCTAATCTATGCTTTTCAGTTTTTGTAGAGTGCTCTTCAAATATGCTAATCTATGCTTTTGTTTTGTTTTGTTTTACCTTTTTCGTTCTATCCTCTGCCTTGGAGCTTTTAAGTGGTCTCCTCCTTAGATCACACTTCTGCAAATGATTTACCAATGGTTATCCAGAGACAACCGTACTAGGTGTTGATTTTTGAAGCGCTCACCATAATCTCAGAATTAGAGATTTTCTTCTTCCTGCAAACTTTCTTCCATTCTGGCTGTCTTATCATTTTCTCTGAGATAGTACCCAAATATTATTTTTCATCTTTTTATCTCCTGTCCTTATATTCATTAGCCAGATAGTTCATTTTAGAAAATCGGGGCTTGTGGGCTAGTGGAGCTTCCTGAGGAAAAGCTGATGCTTGATGAAGATTTACAGAATGGGAGAGGTAAAAAAAAAACAATGGATAAAAAGGATTGGCAGACTCATAAAGAGTAAAATATATACCTGACAATTAAGAAGCTGACAAAAAGAAGAAGAAGAAGAAGCTAAGTGGATAGGTGTGCCTTCATGGAGAATAGAATCTATGTATGGCAAGAGAGCAAGGTGCCAATCAGGGAAAAAAGCAAAACCATGTCAGACCCAGAAAATGTCTGCTCCTAACCTTTGTGTAGGCAAAAGCCACGTTTTCATAAACCATTTTATGGGTAGGGGAGAAGGCTGCAGGACCGTGGAGAAGTGTTCACTTTGGAAGAGTATCAGTTTTCCTTCCTGTTGGCATATTTATGAAGTATACCCTGTTTCATTTGTTTAAAGATTGTAATTTTTTGTTTTCCTGTGTGTGTGTGTGTGTGTGTGTGTGTGTGTGTGTGTGTGTGTGTCATGGTGTGTACCTGTGGAGGCCAGGGGAGGGCATTGGATTCCCTGGAGTTGCAGATAGAGGTGATTATCGAGTTATTCAATTTGGGTGCTGGGAACTGAACTCAGGTCTTCTGTATGGAAAAAGCAGCACCTGTGCTTAGATCTCTGAGCTGCCTCTCTGGCCCCCTATTTCAATTGAAAATAAATCTAAGTGCCCTTCAGAAGGAAATACAAATATCCCAAGCCACACAGAAGATTCTAGACTTTTAACAAAGTAGATTGATTATTCATTCATGCCAACTGCCTGTTCAGGGCTTTTGAGATTGAAATTGCATTTTACAGCCAATGTGAATAGAAATTGTATCCTAAGACCAAAAGATAAAAGCAGAAGAGTTTAACCAGTAAGGTAGCACAGGAACATTTATGTTTAGAAGATACAGTAAGAACTTTTCTATAACACAATGTGATTCAAAACATTTCATTGACATTGTATAGTATTTTGCTCTAATGAAGTTAATGAAGGCGTCAGATAGGCCTACTAAGGCAGCAGGCTGTGAGCTGTGTTATCCAGAAAAGCTACCAAATTCCTACAGGTGGGGTCTTGGACTTCACTTCAGTCCGGCACCTTCTGCCAGCAGCTAGCCACATTAATGAATGGGCATAGCAATGATTCTGAGCACTGCATGTGAGATTTCCAAGATGCTGTGTTTAGGGTACCATCTGATCTGGAGAACACTGTGGAAAAACTTAACTCTTTTCCATCTAGAGAGAGAAAGCAGTTACTGACATTTGCCCAAATGGGTCCCTTTAACAAAAGAAGCTCACCCTCACTAAAGAACAGATGCAGATTGTAGACCAGCAACTGTTGAAAGACCCTGTTATTAAGGTCACAGTCCACTATTTCTGGATCTCTCTCTGAGTTTGGCACAAAATGGAGGACTCCCTTTTTACCACCAAAACAATTCTAAAAACAACTAACCACCAAAAAAATTCTGAAAACAACCCACTCTTACCTATCTTCATCACCCTAAGCACATTAACCCTTCCTCTGTCTCCCCAACTCATCACATAAGAAGTGTAGTATATAAAGTCCAAGAGCCTTCAAAGCTCTAAGAAAACAAAATTTACCTTCTGAATAAGGACTGTAAGACCTTATCCTACATCTACTGAATGCAAATCAATTACTTTTATTAAGCTAAATCCTCAACTAGATTGGCAGGAATTAACAAGGAAAATTTTGTTAACAGATAAATACCCTATTTCTGGCTTCAACCTACTTCTTCTGCCTTTCAGAAAGGGGGCTGGAAAGGCCTCAGTAGAGGTAGTGCTCCACACCTTTGAATTTGGGATTCGACATGAAATTCACCTTAAGAGAACTCAACCTCTGTGCTTAGATTTGCAGTCTAATGTCTACTCAGTCATTTTACCCATGTTCATCAACCACTGATTATTCTCAACCAACCATAAAGATATTGGCGCCTTATATTGAAATCTTGGGGTTTCCTCTTCTCTATCTGACTTTATCGGGAAAGGGTCTCTCAGAAGGACCCCACAGCCTCCACTTCTGAGGAAAATCAGGTAGTGCATAGCCAAATTGCAGGTTCAATTTCCTTTCTCCTGATAAGAACTTGCCTGACAAGTTCCTGGAATTCCTGGAATACTTCTTTACATAAGTGAAACATTCCCAACACCTCAGCCCCAGCCTAGGATATACACAGAAGCTGGCAACCCTTATCAACTCCCCAAGAACTATATAGTCCTTGCTCACTCCTAATAAAATTGAGCTGCCTTAAAGAAGCTGTCTCCTGGAAATCTGACTGTAATATTCATGGCAATCTGAACCCTGCTTCCCACCTCTGTTCCCCCTTGACCTCATGGGCTGCTCGCTGACAACCACCAAGGAAGGGGAGACCCACAAACAACTGATCACAAATCATGTTATATCTGAATCTCTTAATTGCTAATGGCTATCATCCTATCAAGGTGGCACTCCAGCTTTTGGGTTGGAAATAGACTGTAAATGGAAGGTGCTCTTTAGATATCAGACCATGAAGAAGAACCAACTTCAATAGCTCAAGTAAGAGGATGTGTGTTTTAGACTTAAGGTCACAGCAGCAGACAGGAAGGGGAGTGGGGAGACTTAGGGCAGGGAGAAAATCAGCTTCAGTCAGTGACTGATGGGGTGTGAGGAATACACCAGGAAAGCACTAAAGAGCACCCACGACTGCAAAGTTGCCTAATGGGGAAAAAAAATGGCCATCTGATGCCTCAATGTGTTGAAATATGTGAGAGGAACAGATTTTTGAAGAAAAGAACATGTTTAGTTTTAAACATGTACCCTTTGAAATCCTGTGACATGCTGGCATAGACTTGTCATTGATGTGAATAAACATGCATGCCCAGAGCTAAGGCAATGTGAACTAGCTGTATTTTCAATGTCTATAACTTTTGCTCATGGAGATGGTAAAGGGAGAGCTCGGGGGAAGCTATCTTAAAAGCATAGGAAAACAGTAGATTAAGAAAACAGGAAGGATTTCCTTCTTTCTGATATCTGAGTAGTAGTCCATTGTGTAGATGTACCACAGTTTTTTTAAGACATTCATAGGTTGAGGGACATCTGGGTTGTTTCCAGATTCTAGCTATTACAAACAAAACTGGTATAAGCGTGGTTGAGATGTCCTTGTGGTTTGGTGAGGAATCTTCTGGATGAATGCCCAGAGGAATGGCTTTGTCTTGAGTTGGAGCTATTCCAAGTTTTCTAAGATATCGCCAGACTGATTTTTAAAGAGGTTGAACAAATTTGCACTCCCACCAGCAATGGAGGAGTGTTCCCCTTTCTACACAACCTCATCAGCATGCGCTGTCATTGGAGCTAGAAAAGCTCATCCTGAGTGAGCTAACCCAGACCCAGAAAGATGCACATGGCTTGTATTCACATGTTAAAACTGAATTTTAGCCATTTAGTAGAGGATAACTATCCTACAACCAACAGACTGAAAGGAACAGGAACATGGACTTTGTTACTTGTTAGTGGGACACTTTGCCTTAGTAGTGCTACCATGTAGGCCCCCAGTGCAAGAGGAATCTCTTAGCCCTCATATGACTGATGAACTGAGGGGGCTGAGATGTAGGAGCACCCCACACCGGAGGAGTAGGACAGGTGGGAGAAGGGGTAGAGGGTGGGAGGGTGGGACCAAGAAGGGTGGAGGGACAGTCTGTGATGAAGATGTAACTTCTAGTAATAAACAAATATAAGAAAAAAAAAAGAAAACAGGAAGTATCGGTACTTCTGTGAGTAGAATATGGTATTTAGACACCAAAGCTGTACTGAAGGCTGTTTATAGCTCAGACCATGTAAGATGAATAGTTCCATGACTCACAGACCTGGGAAGCACTGCACTTTGGCAAGTCAAAGAATGAAATAGGAGTGGGCCCAAGACCCAAACAATTGCTCACCTTGTTTAAATATCTAACCTTGTATCATTAAAGAAATGTGCACAGAAATCCTAGACTCCTCTTTCAAAACATTCATCAGTAAAGACAAAAAGATACAAGGCTATTATGCATAGGAAATTCTGTTCCTTAAGATAGGAGAGACTTAAGAATAATGAATGGCCCAAAGAAGAGAAGATGAAGGGATGGCATAATGTAGGGCAGCACATAATGTGAAGTTCTTAAGGAACTGGGAAATGATGTCACTGAGAGAAAACAGTAGAGGCTGGACTTCGTGGAGGACTTCTGCTGTGAAGGTAGGAGGGCTCTCATGGTAGGAGCTTCAGCTTTTGTGGTTCAGAGCATTCTGCTCTGATGGTTTCTGCTGATTACTTGTACACTCATTGACTCTCACTAGTCTCAGTGTTCTGGGATTAGATGATTATCCTCCCCTCCTGTCTGGTCTCTACCTCTGGACCATTGTCCTACTCTATGACATTTAGCACAGTGTACTAAATTAGATCGCATCAAGAAAGACTTCAAAAACATCCATCACCTCTATCTGAATATCTGCAGCCACAACAAAGAAAGAAACTAAAGAAGTGAGACGAGTTAGACAGGAGTCGGAAGCCAGGCATGGTGGCTCACCCTTGAATCCCAGCAGTTAAGAGACTAAAACAGAATTTCCACCATTCAAGACCAATGTTGGCTACAGAACAATATACCAGTCTGTCTAAGAAAGAAGAAGAGAAGAATGAGGGGAAGAAAAAAATAATAAGAGTTAGAAACTAGACTTGGTGGTCCATGCCCTAATCCCATAGTTGCTTGTGGCTGTTATCCTAGCACTCAGGAAACTGTGACAGGATTGACACAGGTCAGAACCAAGAGGCTAGAGTGGACTACATGTGAATTCTATGTCATCCTGGACTACAGGTCTTTCAAAACGTGCGCGTGCGCATGCGCGCGCGCACACACACACACACACACACACACACACACACACACACACACACACAATATGAGTTAGAAACAGACAGAAATCGAGGCCTTGGCCATACATTCAACTAAATGTCTTCACTTGTCTTCTACTTCCACGCCAGCTAAATTTTAATCATACGTTCCGGGGCTCTATAAACTGCCTCTTATGTCATGGCATAGCATCTGCAATTAGGATTTGATTAGCGTCTCAGTTTCTTGTTGTGTTCCACTTAGGACTCTGTGTATATGGTAGCCCTGGAAGTCCCATTGGGCTCTTTCCAAACATTAACTCTTACTGGAATATCCTGTTGCTTTAGCCAAAGCTCTGAATGACAGTCATCATGTTTTTACAGGCTGTCATACTGGATATCTCTTATATTACACACACCTGATAATATACAGAATATGTCCTCATAGTGATAGAGAAAACAGGAAATAAAGGAAGTCTCAAGGACATGCCTTCTGCAAAGGCATTTCACTAAGTCACTGTTTTCTAGGATATCCTCACAGAATTCTCTTTCAACTCTTCAAACATCTTTAGGAATGACTGTGGGTGAATAGACATTTCTTTTGGAAATGGCTACCAGTGGATAACGATCTTAAAACACATAGTCTATTCCTAATATTTACTATAGATTTACATCGATATTATTAGGAAAAAATATTCTAAAAGGTCCTTTCATTTTTGCCTTGGGCCCATACTGTCATTTTTGAGGAAAGCCCACGATCCCCTTTAAAATTCTGTACACAAGTGACTTATTGAAACAGAGCCTCACTGTGTAGACCAGGATGTCCTCAAATTCTTCTGCCTCCCCAGAACTGGGATTACAAGTGTGTGACAACCATGTATAACTTGCTACTTAATCTTCCTACTCCTGAATTTTCTTATCCACCTAATTCAGAGCTTGAATGATCAATACTACAGATCATTATAGTACTGTTAAAGAAAATGGTTTAAAGTTTTCTTTTAATCTGACAGACTGTCAAGCAGGCATTCCCTCATTTGGGAAAGTTAGTCTGCATGGTTAATAAACAAAAAGCAGTAAGTGTCATTTTCCAAAGCTTGTCATTCCCTGTCTTTTCTCTCCTAGAGAGGATGGCACAATAGACATTTAGGGAAAAATATTTCAAAATAAACAGCATTCAAAGAGGTAAATATAACTTCAAAAAAGCTTTCATGTGTTTGTTAAAAGTAATGCTTAAGGCAGCTGGTATTAAAAGTTGTTACTTTCTGTCATCCAACAGTGTTATTTCATAATCATTAATAATTAATCATAGGTTTCTGATTCACTCTTCAGCACTCTAAAAATAGGATGCCACAAATAGGCTTAGATCCTTAGCAACAGAATATTGAATTCCTCCAGCCTAACCTGGGCACCTATTCACATTCTGGAAACAGATCCATCTCAAGACTGTGAGACTGAAGCAGACATAATTTTCCTGTTTGCAGTTATTCATAGGGGTCTCATTAAAAATCTCAATGTTGGCAGAGGATAAAAAAATTTGGTCCAATTATACCAAGACCCCTGAAACACATACATCCAGGTATGAGACAGGCAAACCAGCACCAGCATGGTTAGCTGATGTGCCTTTCAGCTGTCCATCATTTGATGGTATTTAAACACATTCTTGTGAGAAAATGCATGAATACTGATATCAACTGGGAGCTTCTAAACTCTTAATTTTCATTTAACATATCAATAGACATCACAAAGCACTGTGATATGCAATGGGAAAATGGGGGGTCATTTAAATTTTACAACAACACTAATGGGAAACTGATGTACAACTATCTATCCAACAGTTCTACACCTAATAAGTGGAGAGCATGGGAATCAAATTTAATCAGTCTGGGTCCTAGATCTTAGCCTAAACTCTAGGTAACCCACCAAGCCAGAGAATCACAGATACAGCTAATAAGTCTATGCATAGCCTTTGACTATGGCAGAACAAATATGAAGATACACTAGTGTCACAATGGGACCCATTTAAATGTATGTTTCTAGATATTCAAAATATTCAGTTTCCCAAGGGATGTTCTATGAATGAGTTTAACTATCATGAAATGTTTATCAGGGAAGAGAGGTGATCACAGATTTATATATCATAGTTCAGCATGAAGTAATACAGGCGACAAATTGTTAGGATGATATGAAAGGCTTGTATTTAAATGTTAATTTGTTTGGCTCCTGCCTTCCTTAATGATGTGATGTATGAGGGCAAACATAATTCTGTGACCTCACCTACTAAGTCATCTTTGATTAATTGAATAAAACAGCCTATAACCTGGGCTAGGCAAGAGCAATAGGTAGGGGAAAGGTTCTTAGGCTTCCAGAAGAGGAGAATCACGTGGAGAAGGAGGAAGAGAGGACTGCCGCCATGGGTCACGTGGATTAGAACTCCAGATGGCCTGGATGATCTGCATGACATAGAATATGTATGCAAGCACCATGGTGTTTTATCTGGGGAGGTAAAAAGTTAGCTTAGAGGATTAAGATTTGCCTAGCCCCAGTGCTACAAGGCATTATAAAACCGTAACAGGTATTTGTGTATTTATTCATAAGTAACAGGCTAAGAGATAACTCTGCCACCTTAATAAACATAAGTATCAATTATTAAAATTAGTATTTCATTCTACAATAAATGAAGGTCCTTTACAGTTTGTTACAAACTAGTCCTGGGCTCACCAAAGAGTAAGAAGAAGCAGCACTTCATTTTTTTCCCAACTGAAGAGTAGTCATTTTCTTCCTTTCTTTTACAAAAGATGGATAGAAAGCTAGAAGAAGATGACAGATGATGGATAGATAGATGATTGATAGACAGACAGACAGATTGATTGATTGATTATGGGTATATGCACAGATAAATGATAGGCAAATGAAAGAATAGATAGGTAGGTAGATAGAAAGATAGATAGACAGACAGACTGACTGACTGATTGATTGATGTTAAATAGATAGATGATAGAGATAATAGATGGTAGATAGATGACACATACATACATATATTACTTTTACCTCATTCTTCCTTTTTTTTTTCTCCAAAACTAGACCCTACAAATGTCTCTTTGTGTCTAATACAATAGGCATGAATAACATTGACTATATAGTTTCAGTTAATTATGATAAGAAAGTTTAAACGTAGTTCACCAGCCCATTTACTATGTTTGTCTGGTGGCTTTCCTTAGAGAGTGCAAGCATGGAACATATCCATCACCACAGAAAGAGGTCCTCTATAAAAAGATGGAGGCCCCTGCAAATCACATTTCCTAGAGTTGTGCTGACTCATCTTTTCAGAGTTGTTCTGTTATTGTGTCATTACATCTCTACACATTTAAGCACAAGAAAAGCATCTACCATAAACATCAAAATTATTTGGCAAGGTTTCTTTTATCAGATTCATTCTTTACTCTGCCAGCTTTGCTTTGTCAAATCATTGGCATAAGCTTCTGGATTTTTTCAAGTGTGTTTCTTTTTCTTCTATTACATCTCTCCAAGTGGCTTCAAGAATAGAGCTTAACATATGTGTTGTGATTTTTTTCAATTAAAGCATAATTAAATAACTTATTCTTTTCTTTAACTATATTAAAAACTTAACCTCACTCATGTTATTAGGTAAAAAAATCTTTACCACGTTATTTTTTATATTAACATAGATTCATATCATTTTATCTTTCAGAATTTTGTCCAAATGAATAGTGCAATTTATGTATTTAAGTTGACTGATATATTATCAATGGCAAAAAAGCTTGGCCACTGAATCAACAACTAAATAAATTTAGACAAAAAAATTTCCTATTGATTCTGAATATTAGAATGGATTCTCCATAGCCTCTGCCAATGAGTGTTTCTGTTAGAGCTATACAGGTGGGCACTCTGTGTTCTACAATACTACCAAAACTACTAAAACAAAGTGTAGTATCTGTCACTCTTTGAGTACAGAGTACACAGGCTGTTGGCAACTACCTAAAATTAAATTTCTGCTCATATTCTCCAAAACTCATACAGGTCCAAAAAGGCAGTGAATAAAATTATTTATAAGATGTGTTTACAGAATAACAGGAGACAGAGAATCCAAGAGATTTCAATTAAAAAAAAAATAGGAGCTCCATAAGATTCAGCAATGCCACCACTGGGTATCAAGCTGAAGGAAAGGAAATTAGTATGAGAAAGGCATACCTGCCCTCAGATGTTTATTTTAGCACTCATCCCTGGTGTCAAGAATCCTTTGTTCAAAATCATCAAGATAGTGGAGCAATCTAAGTATTTATCATTGGATGCACAAATAAAGAAAACACATTAGAAAAGAAACATAAGTTCTAGCATTCTAGAGAACAATAAGGTGGTTGTACTTAGCCATAATTCCTTCAATATTTCAGAATACCTGGAGAAAAGGATGTTAAGTGTTTTTCAATAAAAAAATAACAAATTTTCTATGTGATATATATGTTAATTATTTTAACTTAATTACTGCAGATGTATCTGTGTAGCAAACATGTGATAAATAAATAGTATGGCCCTACCAATTAAAATTTTAAAAGTAAAATGAATAAAAGTGGAAATGTCAGAAGATAAGCCACTCCTGGAAGGGAAAACCTCCACCAGGAGTGGACCAATTCTGACACCAGAGCTGAGTGCCCGTGACCCAAGGCACCCACTCCTGAAGAAGCAGAGGGCCAGTGGAGGAACAGAAGCAGTAGACTGGAGAAGTGTGGGGCTTCTGCAGAAGAACACAGCAGCTGGGGCCAGGCTGAACACAAGCTCTGAACATGAGCAGGAAAGAAAAGTAAAAAGACAGGTTAGAAATTTTAAAAGGGGAAGAAAAAAGAAAAGAAAAGAAAATTAGAACCAGAAAATGAACCAGTTCTCCTTCCAAGAGCACTATCTGTTTTAACAGCTGGACTTCATGAGACACTCTGTGACCCTGAAAACCACACAGAAGCCACCAGGGCACACAGAGTCAGGAGACAGAAGACAGCTTCAGACATACAACAGCTCTGGACTATGGACACATGGGCTTGCCCTCAGTGATGTACAGACAGGAGGTTTTACTGCCAGAGAGGGATCAAAACATTTCATGGCAGGTTTTCAATGAATTCATTGTATGTCATTAGCTACATATATCTGATTCATTATACATATGTAATTGTAGATATGAAACTAAGAGGGAAAAGATGAACAACTAATATGAAGCTGATGTAATTCTGACAAAGTCAAAAATATACAACTGACAAATTGGAATATAAAAGCCAAAAGGAAAAAAGTAACATACACTCACTGGATATTGCATAGCGACAGAGGTCATGCTTTTAAACTGACAAACTAAATGGCAGAGGCCTACGTAAGGACCAGAGGCAGTACTTAAAGACAATCACTAGAAAAATTATCAACATCCCTACATGCACAACTAAACATGCTGTCCCTCACTTCAAAAATCAAGTAAACAGACAACATGCCAACATGCAGCTATGAGATCAACAATGCATCTTACAAGAATGCATCCAATAAACATATAATAACATGGTACCATATAAGTCAGCCTTGTTATGCTCATCAACATATGTACACTCTTCATGATTATTAAAGAAACCCAACCCTAGAGGACATATTAAAGCATACTTAAAACAAATTTGGGATAATAAAAAATGAAGGGATATACAATGTTCTCACTAGGTAAAGAAACAGGATCGATAATTTTAAAATTGGACTAACTGTAAATCAAGTCAAAAGACATCAAGAGAAACAATAAAAATATCATGAATATAATGAATGCTGAAAAAGGTGTTTTTAAATAACATGAACACAGTCAGCACAGAAACTCAAAGAAATGGTCAGAAACCCACTAATAATTTGGTCCTTGGAACAGCAGCCCCAGGCTGAGAAAGACAAGCAAAGAAAACTCAGAAAGAATATTAAACATTTACTACACAGCAAATAAGGATGTATCTGTGAGTATATTGTAAATGTGTTATCAAAACTTACACATCCTCGGACTGCTAAGATGGCTCACAGGATAAATAAAGGTACTTGCTACCAAATGTGACACCTGAGTTTGGTTTCCAAGTCCATTATGGTAGAAGGAGACAACCAATTCCTGCACATATGCATTGTGGTGCACACACACACACACACACACACACACACACACACACAGAGAGAGAGAGAGAGAGAATAACAAACAAAACATGATAAAAACTTAATGACTAGAATATGGTTATATAAACTTACTCCACATTATATCAAATAGAAATTCTTAATATCTGTGAAGTAAAAATATTACAAACCTCATTCTCTGACTGTATAAATAGAAAGTAATAAGGAAAATGAAAAAGTCTCTTTTCCAGCTGGAAATGTGAAAACTCCCTAGTAACCACCTGGTACAAAGAGAAACACTTCATGGAAGTTCAAATTTCCTACAAAAATAATGATCATAAAAATCAGTATGTGAGAATGCTGTGCTCATAGGGAAATTCAAAGCCATGAGCATTTATATCAATAAAAACGGAAGAACAAAAATAAAGGAACTAAAATACCAACCCCAAATCATAGAGAAATAAACGTAAACCACTAGCAAGCACAAGAAAGAAAACTCTCAAATATAAAGTGAAAACAAATTATAGGGGCAGGCTTGCCTCTGGGAAGCATGGCTGCTGCACTCACCCTCCTCATCATCATCAGAATTTTGTGGCTCGAGGTCTTGGAGGCCTCTTCATTGACCACTGATCCTCAGTGCTGCTCCTGTGGGTAAGAATTTATGTATAATGGAATCAAAGCTGTGACCAGAGTGAAATCTGACATGCTGACAGGCATCAGCTGCGGCAGGGCCAGATCCTCATTCATGCTGGGATCTTGGAGAGTAGTAACTGAAATCCTGCCCAAGCTGGGTCATATTGCCTGCTTCACTGAGTTGGAGATGTGTGAGCACATCTTATATGGAGTATAATACCATTGCCAGTGCAGAATTCCTCAGGGATCATATCCAGGTACATTCCAGACCCTTGACATGCCAGAATGGTTTGAGATGTTTGTAGCCTGTGAAGACCCAACCTCGTGACCTGACTAATGCAGGTGGAATTATCTATCTGTGTGGACAAAGCTGCTATACTATGAATATGAGATCTGGAACTTGTCTAGAGTGTTCCTTGCTAACCATCCTGACCTAGGACCGACTCTGATGGGTTAGGACACGGGCGGGGCCGGGGGAGGGGAAGTATCTTCCCTGCAAAGATTTCTGCCTGGCTTTAATGAGTTCACCAAGAAGAGGACCTTGAGTAGCTACTTGTGGAGGCAGTGCAGTTGGTCCAAGTTTCACCTGAACTCCAACCAACCCACCGCCACAGAAGCTTCTTTAGCTAACACGAGCCTCAGCTCTCCAGAAACTCCAGCTTCCAAAAAGATAGAAGGATCCCTAAGCCAAGTAGCTGCAGGGAAGGCAGGTGCACTCAGAAGTTACCAGTTACTGAGGATCATGTAAACAAATATCATTTTAATTTACAAGGAAATGCATACTATCAGCATCATATCAATAGCAATGAAATTATAAAAATGCAGGAGCTACAATGTGAACCCAAAATTCTAGAGAAAGGAAGCAAGGTAAATAAGTAACATGCTGGAAAGGTAGAAGGGAGAGGAAGAGGAGAGAGGACGAGGGTGGGAGGGAGGAAAGGAATTATTAGAGGAAACAGAAAAATCAATTAAAATGCTTTGTTGGGGGGGGGAATCACATACTAACTTACTTGGAGAGAACTTGCCTAGATATGTACAAAAGAAATTACCACTAAAAGATGCTTTAGAAACTATTTTAAGAGATAATTTTATACATGTCTCCAACGCAATAGAGATGAAACTATAGTATTTTCCTAGTAAATGCCATTGGTCAGATTTCATCTGTTAAATATAATCAGATCAAGTCAACTAATTTCCATAGAAGGAAGTCATCTCATCTGTGCATCAACTAGTCAGTCAGCTGACCTCACATGACCCCAACATCAAATAACACTAATTCCATGTGGAATATTTCAGAGTATAGAAAGTAAGGAACACTCCTGGACTGTCTCACAAAGTAGGTTTGGCACAGGTAGCTAAATTTAATGAGGACGATATAAGAGAACCGGTTGAGTACTGCTTCCACAGAAACGGAAGTTTCTGAACATCCCATCTCTGGGACATAAAGTGAACTGAGCTGGAAAACCCCGAGGGTCAATTTACAAACACATGGCAGGGTGCACAGTGCTGAGGTCACCTGAGCTTGGATAATTCACAGCATTGCAGTGTCCAGAGAGGTCAAAGGGATAAGGACTCAATATTAATTCCAAAAGGGAAGTTTAGCTGCCTTTGCTCCAGACCAAGACCACCACCTTATTCAAACAACTTGAAGCATCTGTGCCTTCCCATCATCCATTTGTAAGTAATGTGGAAGACACTGGGTGAGTCACTCCAAAGGCAAGAGAGCAGGAGAGCTGACCCTGGGTGGCCTAGCAGAGCCCTGCTCAAGAGCGCACCCTGGTGGTGCTCGTAAGTGAGAGCTGGTGCACTCACCAGCCCAGCTACCACTCAGGCCCAGATCCAGGGCTCTGAGTTGGCCCGTCCCAAAATCTTTATCATCTGCAAATGGTTGGGACACATGAAAGGGACAGTCCTGCTGATCCACAGCTGCAGGATCTCCATGACACAGGGCCAACAACAGGATAACTTGAAGGAAGCCCCATGAGGATCCAATATTGATGATGTCACAGAAGCCAGAAATCCCAAACCATACCAATGGCTCATGGCAATGAGCATTCACAAGTAAAGATATGTAGACAAAAGGATATATGCAATGGGACACATTGTGACATACTACAACTTCCACAATGAGATGTTTTCTAGGGTCTGGCCTTGGTTTTGTGCGTTTACTTATTTTGAAGGGGAGGTTGCAAAGGTTAAAGGTTGATATGAAGGGATGGGGAGAGGAGGACTGGGGTTCACATAGTGAAACCCACAAAGAATCGATAAAAAGTTAGAAATAAAATAAATCTTTTAAAATGGGTAAATGTCAAGGAGGGCAACAGATCTTATGACTGATGGCTGCAGGCTGAGAGAAGTAGGCCAAAAAGCAGCTCGTGATGACGGACTGCAGCCAAAGCCCCTCAGCTGCATTGCTGCTCATTGCAGAATAATGTAAATTGGTAAACCATAGTAATATTTCAATTAGTCAAAAGAAAATCAATACAAATCCAGTTATTATGACTCTCCAAGATTCTTCCCGGTTATGATTTTCAATGAAGCTATCCATCTGATTTTCCATTTTCTCTCTTACAGTGTGGTAGATTTAGAGTCTTTCCCCAAAGTTTCCTTTGTCACTAACCTAGGCATTTCTCCAAGCCCAAAGATAGTAGGGAAATTATACACTCTTCCTACATGCTTTTCTTTTTTAAGCAACTAGATCTGGCTCTCATCTTAGCAAGTCTCAACCTTTTTCTATGTGTAGCATGTTTTTATTGTTTTAAATGCATGCACCTCTGAGTCTTAATCAAAATAGAAAGACTTCAGAAAATCTGAGCTCATCAGTGTAAAGTTAAGAGCATTTTTATGTAGTTTTCTTATTGAACACAGACAGAATGTTATAAATGCATAATATAAATAGGAAGAATTATATAGATGCAAAAGCACCTTAAAAGTCCAGCCCCTGAAAAACCTACCAGTCACAAATACAGAGTACTGTCACCCCTGCTAATGATGCAGACATAAAAACAAAATAATAAAATAGATACAGAAAACATATATGAACTAAAAACAGAGCCACTATATGCAACACAGATAAGCCAATATGACATATGGTTAAAGCTAAGAAAGTTTAATGTCAGTAACTATCTTGTTTCCTCTCGTCAGGACAATTCATGTGTTACGGACATTCTGAACATTTAAACATATGATTAGGAACAGAATAGTAGAAGGTAACTGGGCTTAATATCTCTGAAAATTTTAATGCTTCATCAAAACGGAAAATGAAAGAACCTCATGGGGTTTTAAATTAAGATTTCAATAAACCCCTATTCTTTTTGTACTAATTTTTGAGTCCTGGGCCTTGTTCCTAATAGAGTAGCATTGTACCACTGGGCTATGTCTCCAGAAGAATAAATCCGTGTTCTTCTCATCTAGTCTATTACACTGTTAAAATCTCTAGTGTTTCTCCCACTCTGAAGCTCACCTATTGCCCCTGTGCCTACCATAAGCTCCCCCACATATTTTTCCTTATTCTATGTTCCTGATCTACAAAAAATATACCTCTGTATATATTTTTATTATTAAAAAAGTTGATTTTCAATGTTTTCAGTTTCAAAAACTCATCAAATGCTTGAATCACACACAGGAACTCTTCCTGTCTCTGCAATCAACCTGCACAACTGTTTACTGCATGTCTGAATAAAGTGGGGAACATGTCCTTTTTTCTCTTGCTGAGCTGAAATGCTCACTCTTCATACATTTGCTCATTCATCTTTGTTAAAGGAGGATATGTGCTCATTCCTTTGGGACATGCAAATTCAGATCGAGTACTGTCACTACATAGAATAGCTACTTTATACCTTTTTTTTTTTTTTTCAGATTACATGGTGCTCTGTGGACCACAGTGACATCTTTGCTAAACAAAAAAACCTTTGCTTCATATGTCAGAGATTGTAGTTTTAAACAGTTGTCATTAAAACTAAAGCCTTCTTATGGAATAATTAGAAATCTGTCACAAAGTAGTTTTAAAGTTACAGATAAATAAACACTGGCAGAGAGCTTGCTCTCAGATCATACCTGAGTAATATAAAAGTCTCAGTGGACCCTGGAAACTGTAAACGGCCAAAGCAAAGAAACAAACTATGCATGGGTGGTTAGCTTCTCCTAGACTGGAGAGTGGGAATCGTTGAAGGATAATTAATTTTTAACTGAACAAAAGGCAAAGAAGTACCATACATATTAAATTAAATGACTAAGGTAGAGTACTCTATACATTTAGGCTTACATAGGTTACGGTCTAGGACCATGGCTCAATTATAAGCAAGTTACTAAATACAGTGAACAATGTAGATATTAAAATCAGACAAAGTGGTGCACACCTGTAATCCCAGCACTTAGGACTGTGAGTTCTAGGTTAGTGTGGGCTGCATACAAGATGTTATCTCAACAGAGAAAGGAAAGCAAACCAAATCAGGTTTGGTTTTTGCTTCCAGTGTCAAGACCTGTGAGCGAAGCAAATATTAATCAAATAGCATGCATTATAAATTGCTAAGAAGATGCTGTGAAACAGGACACTGGGATAAACAGCATCCTTTCTATAGATGATGTGGACTCTGCCTTACACATAAACTGGACTAGGGACAGAGAGGCAATGGAAGAGGGAAATAGGATGTCTGCACACAAATTATAGGAGTCTGCAGAAGCCGACAGGAAATTCACCAATTAACTTTGAAACTGGCCTGTCTCTCTGGTATTGTACCTAGTTCAATTTAGGATTTAGGAAGTTTTTACTAGGTGTTTTTCCTGTTCCTTCTCTTGAGTACAGTAGGAAACAATAGAGATATGTAAAAAGTAGTCCACATCCTCATTGTGCTTGTGGGTAAACTGAGGAAATAAACATACATAGCAAACACACAAAACCACCTTAAAAGAAAAGCTACACAAACAAATGGTAAGGAAAATAGACAAACAGGAAAGGCAGATAGAAGCAGCTGGTACAGTGGGGTCTGCAGGCAGATTGCAGTTACAAGAGAAAGGGGACTTCATTGGTGTCATCACCAAGAGCTTTTATGATCTGTATATATTTTCATATGTAATATAATTAAGTGGGGAAATATGGTAGTTTGAATGGGAGTAGCCACATAGGCTCATGTATTTGAATGCTTTGTCTCCAGTTAGTAGAACTGTTTTGGAAATATTAGAAAGTGTGACCTTCACTAAATCTACTAGAAGAAGAAGTGGGGAAAACCCCCGAACTCATTGGCACAGGTGAAAACTTCCTAAACAGAACACCAACAGCTCAGGACCAGAGATCAACAATCAATAAATGGGACCTCATGAAACTGAAAAGCTTCTGTAAGGCAAAAGATACTGCCATTCGAACAAAATGGCAGCCTACAGACTGGGAGAAAATCTTCACCAACCCCACATCTGACAGAGGGCTAATATCCAAAATCTATAAAGAACTCAAGAAATTAAATGCCAAGAAACCAAATAATCCAATCAAAAAATGGGGGACGGAGCTAAATAGAGAATTCACAAAGGAGGAATCCCTAATGGCTGAGAGACACTTGAAGAAATGCTCAACATCCTTAATCATCAGAGAAATGCAACTCAAGACGACTGAGATTCCATCTCACACCTGAAGGAATGGCTAAGATCAAAAGCTCAAATGACAGCACATGCTGGCGAGGGTGTGGAGAAAGGGGAACCCTGCTGCATTGCTGGTGGGAGTGCAGTCTTGTGCAACCACTATGGAGGTCAGTCTGGCAATATCTTAGAAAACTTGGAATAGCTTTGCCTCAGGACCCAGCCATACCACTTCTGAGTATACACCCAAATGTCTCCTCACGGAATCATAAGGAAGTTTCCTCATCTATATTCATAGCAGCCTTATTTGTAATAGCTAGAAACTGGAAACAACCCAGATGTCCCTCAACTGAAGAATGGTTTAAAAAACTGTGGTACATCTACACAATGGAATATTATTCAGCTATCAGGAGCAATGAAATTATGCAATTTGCAGCCAAATGGATGGAACTAGAAAAGCTCATCCTGAGTGAGGTAATCCAGACTCAGAAGGATGCATATGGCATCTATTCACTTATAGCAGGATTTTAGCTATATAGTAGAGGATATCGATACTACAACTAACACACCAAAGGGAACATGAACATAGACTTTTTATTTTTTTTATTTTTTTCTCTATTTTTTATCCTTTTTTATCTGTTTGCCTGCTTATTTGTTTGTTTGATTTTTAGTTCTCTCTCCCGGGCAATGAGACACTTTTCACTGGTGGTACTGCCTCGTAGACCCCCAATGAATGAGGAGGCTCTTGGCCCTCATATGACCTCTGAACTGAGATGAGGGACTGTTATATAGGGACACCCCACCCCAGAGAAATGGGATGGAAGGGTTAGGGTGTAAAGAAAAAAAAAAGAAATGTGATGTTTCGGCCTTTTGCTACTAATTGTCATAAACTGTTTAGGATAATTAAGAAATGCAAGCTAATAGTCATGCAAGCCGGTCATTTTGTTAGGTACTATGACAGTCTATTATAGTTATTTTCTAAGCTAATCAGAAATCAAGTTGCTAAGAGACAAGCAACAGTTGCTTATCTAAATATAAGAGATAGATAGGGCATCTTCAAAAACCTCAAGAGATCTGCAGAATATGGCATTCAATGATGTTTTCGTAACTTTAGATTTTTTTTTATATCGAGACATATCAACTCCTGACAGCACCCCCTATTCTACCCCAAGTAGAAGATGAGCATCGAAGAATCTCCAGTGGGAGATGATTGAATTAGTCGCAAGCCTATCTCTTGGTAGGAAAAGCCCCTTGCTCCAACTGTAGACAGAATGCTGTCCAAAAAGGACAAAACTTGGAAGCAGGTAAGTCGACAGCCTAGCTCTGCCAAGACAGGGTAGGCAAGTCCTTCATAACCCCTGCTCTACAATCAATGTCTGTCAGAGAAACGGGGCCAAATGACTGAAGAGCGATGCTGTTATGTATGGAGAGAAAATGGGAACTGTCCAGGAAGCCACTGGTATGTCATTTCTTAGTTTTGGAAGCTTCAGGCCCTGTACTTCCTATAAAATCAGATATATTTATCCCTCTTAGGTCTCTGAGGTGGTTGAAGAATAGATAGCTAGAGTCTCATAATTAAATTTTGAGTTGTTTAGGAGTCAAGAGAGTGTTATAGGTGTAGGATTACGCTTTTAAAATTGTGTTGCAAGTTAGTATGAATGTTGAGTTAGATATAGAACTTTAAACTCATGGAGATGGTTAGATAGTCGAATGTTAAAGTCAGGTGCCAAATACATATGGACTGAACATTGGGAATGTACGCTAAGCCATATAACCCTCATAACTGTGGCCCAATTACCTCTGTTGTTTTGTATTGTATCTATTATTATAAGAGAAAGAGCCATTTGTTGGACTGAAAGGGGGGGGCTGTTGGGGGAAATAAGATATACCTTAAACTTAGAATGAAAAAAGGGAAGAGAATGGGGGGTTGAAGGTGGGAGGGTGGGACTGGAGGGGGGAGTAGGGAGGGGAATGCGATTGAGATGTAACTTGAGGAAATAAAAAATAAATTATTTTAAAAAAAAAGAAAGTGTGACCTTGTTGGATGAGGTGTATCACTGGAGGTGGGTTTTGAGGTTTTGAAAGCCCACACACACTAGGATCAGGCACTCTCTCAGTGTCTGGGTGTCTGTCTCTGCCTCTGCCTCCCTCTCCCTCCCCCTACCCCACCTCTCTCCTACCTGCAGGTCAGGATGTGACACACTCAGCTACTGCTCCAGTGCCATGCCTGTATGCATCCCACAATGACGGTCATGAACTAATCCTCTGACACCATAAGCACCCTCCAATTGTTTACCTTTAGAAGGCTTGCTTCTGTCATGATGTCTCTTCTCAGCAATAGAAAAATTAACTGAGACAAGTGCTGATACTCCAAAAGGTGAAATTACAGACCAGAAAAGCAGTTTGTCTAGAATATACTAATGCAGAACTTCACCAGTGTCTAAAATTTCATTTTAGAGTTTCACTGTTCTAACAACTTCCCAGTCACTAAAGCTAACAACTTGGCCAACCTAGCTAATTCTCTCCCCCAGAACATGGAAAGGTCACCATATGGAACGCTTCCTTCTCCTCACTGAAGATCACAGAATGACAGGGTTCACTGAGGATTCCTAAAGACTTTCAACTTGCACAAAGGCCTTCAGGCATAGGTCAGCATTTTGCAAGAGGTGTATTAAATCTCAAAAGAAGAAAAATGCTTCCATCTAGTGGCTGTTATGCAAAACTGATGCAAACACCATCATAAGATCCTGTTACCCAAAAGCCACCAAAAGGGGGAGTCAGTGAGTGCTAACACATGTTTCCATGATCTGCAAGCAAATATTTCAAGACTTCAAATTCTAAATCACACTAAATTGAGATGTTTGTGTTCGTTAGTTGTTTTTAGAGACAGGGTTTCTCTGTGGAGCCCTGGTTGTCCTCTGCTACCTCAGATCTGCTAGAGACAGCCGAGATAACTCCCTGTTTCATTTTAGATCTATTTCTTCAACCAACAAAACTTACACAGAGAGAGAGAGAGAGAGACACAGTAAAGACAACCAAGAGTGACCACCACATAGGCTAAAACAAGGGGTGAGGGTGACCGTCTCACAGGAATCCCAGACACTGGAGTTAGGGCCACATCCAGCCTTTCCTAAGTGTTCTACTCTGAACTGACATGTAGCTGAAGAATACAGATTCAGGTGATTTTCTATAATCTCCCATTTAGCCTGGAGGCTTTGGGAACTTCTTCTTTGACCAGACAGGGCCTGGGGAAGTTCCTGAGGCCCTGGAACATCTCAGTGTATGCACTCTCTAGGAGCTATTCGCTCTCAGTGCTATTAGCCCACAGAGGAATCTGAGACCCCGGGGTCCAGGTATTTCATTTTTTTGGAAATACTGCTGGTGCCTCCAAAATGTTGCAAGGTAAGTCCACCAGACAGCACACGGACACTCTTAAAGCAGGATCACAAGTCTACATTGCCAGCCAAGGGCTGCAGAGAGAACGTGCCCAAATCATGCAGCCCTGAGCCTTACAGTTTTCAGCCTTTTATGCACCAAAACCATATCCTGGTGTGTAGCAATAAGTAATTAAATTATTACCAGTATTTATATTATAGTTAATTGGTTGGTGGTGTTAATCCTTAATCCGCCATTATAAATGATCACACTGAGATAACTGATGGATATTAACAAGCCTTAGCCTGGATTACACACTCTCGTTCCATCTAAGCTAGCTTTTAATCTTATTCCCCAAATAAATCCCCAATATATACATATGTCCCCTTGGGCTGTTATTCTCCAGGCTATGCTGATGTTCCAGGCCATGTGGATTCTTCTATCTAACCCACGGCGTGTCTCTTCTTTCCTCTTCCAGGCTTCTTCTTCTCAACTTCTCAGCTGCCAAAGCCCACCAACTTTGCCCCACCTACCTCTCTCTCTGCCCAATCACAGGCTGCAGAATTTAATCAGAGATAGTGATTAGCAAGCAATGTAACACAGCCTCACTTTGTGTATGTGCTTATGGCCTTCTGCAGCAAGTAGGCCACTGTGAGCAAATTAATTAAGATTTACAATACATAACAGATCACTGCATCACTGGAGAGCACATTTCAGTTAGCAAGAACCAGAACTACATAAGCAGAAAAGTGGGGTTGGTTCCCACCTGCAGGAACTTTTCACTGGCGACTTTTCCTAGCCACATCCTGGGACCATTGACTTGGCCTTTGTTTGTGCTTTGGCAGGTGGGCTAGGTCTTTGTTCCCCTTTTAGCCAAGTTGCTCCCTATATGCTGGGTTCCCAGGCCTGAGGTGCTTCTACAATGGTGTCAGTTGTGCGAAGGTCTGGGGACTTGCTACACTGGCTTTAACCAGATGTGCACTTTTTTCTGATTTGAGCCCCAGTAAGACTTGATTTTACATTTGTGCTTGATTCAACATCCATAAAGGTCTTTACTTTTGCAAATAGCCTGTTTAATCCTTCCCATTTCTGTAAGAGGGGCATAATTCATAGACTATTCTCAGTCCACGTGTGAGTGAATAAATAAATGAGTAGGAAGGAAACAATAAAATGAATGGGTGGATACAGAAGAGGTGTCCCTTTCTTCCTTATTTAAGAAAAATATTCTCCACTCTGTGCACATACAGATGCCCAGAGAAGACATGCTGAGGAGGCTGAAGCAGGTTGCTGAAATTCTTTCTTGTGGGGCATGTGCTTCTGTGGGCCACAGAGTTAAATTTATAAATCATATCCTTCCTAGGCTGTTAACATAGAGTCTGTAAACAGCAACCTTCGTAGGTAGCACAGAACTACATTTTTATCCCTGGCTTTTGTTTCTGTGCCTTGCACTGTTCCTTGGTCAAGTACTCCAAAAATTCTGGTTGTGATACAATGATGTTGTTACTTGTGATATAATGATGTTGTCATTTTTAAATTTTTATTTTGTGTTTATGGATATTTTGTCTGTATTTCTGTATATTACATCTTTGTGCCTGATGCTCAGGGAGACCAAAAGAGAGCATCAGTTCCATTGAAATTGAAAATCTAGACAGTTGTGAGTCAAAATGTGGGTGCTGAGAGTCAGATCTGAGTCCTCTGGACTAACGGCCATTGCTCTTAATCTATAAGACATCTCTCCATCCCCATAATAACAGTGACAGATACCTATCTTCTTCGTACCTGGAATGACTCTGGTTTGCCATTGCAGCAGCAAGCTGGGACTGTCCTTCAGCAGCTTTATACTGGGCTCTAAGCTTTTCCAGAGAAGCTTCTGTTTGTTTCTCTCTACTGCTGCTGCCCTGGATCTTCCTGGTCCTCAGCCCCATTGCTACAAGCTCTGCCCCTAGAAAGTTCTTTTCTGAACAGCCTCTTTCACAGGTAACTTGATTTTACCATCGTATGATAGACTTCAGGAGAATTCCCATGCATCTGCCTCTCTCTGTCAACATCACGGTATAAATAAAAAGGCTTCTGCTGTCTACTTGGGCACAATGGAACCTGAGAGACAAGACTGCCTTTCAGGTAGGATTTCATTTCTCTAAAGATCATTAGGTATTTAAAGAAGTAGGACACAGGAGGAGAAAGCACAGAATGGCATGCCTACACACACACACACACACACACACACACACACTGTCCTAATTTCCAAGCTTTTCTAAATGTAGAACAGTTTGACTCAGTCCCCTAATGCTGTCCTTTTCTTTCATCAGAATCCTCATCCCTGCATCTTACAGAGTTCTAGTTGTCTTTTTGATGAATATATTTCTCTTTCCATTTTTACTCTTAGCCTCTTTCAACATCTGACATTTCTGACCTCCACCATTACCCATTTTTAAAACACTACTTTTTCCCAAAGGTAAACACTGGTTGTTAAGAAGCCAAGAAACTTCTACTTTAGGCATAATGTATGGGTTAGATTAAACAATAACTCATATTGGTTATTACTACCAGGATGATGGTCTTTTAACATTATAACATCTATTGTTTTCCTGTGAACATTATAAAATATATGGTTTACAAAATTAGTGCTGGTAATGGACGTTAGGACGGGCTGTGCTCCTTGCCACTTGCTGTCTGCATCTGCCAATATCTCCCAATAACACCTCCTTTTGCTGCAAGACTCAGTCTGTAGTCTAAGTATCTCCACTTATTTTCCTCGGTCCATGGATCTTTCGATTTACTTCAAATGTCATTTGTATACTATTGACTACACAGTTGATCCCAATAAGTTTAACTTTCATTTCTGATTATCAGTCTTACACGTTAACTATTTAAATGATTTCTGAAATTTTTGCTCTCACCTAAGGCCAGATTTTGGGGTTGTTGTTGTTGTTGCGGCTGCTGCTGCTGCTGTTGTTTCATTGCCTATAGAATGTCCAAGCTTGTCATTTACAAATTAAAGAACTAACTCTGCCTCTGGGTATCTTATTTTGGAAGATTCTGTGAAGTACATTTTAGTGATTTTATGAGGCTATAGTCCCTTTGAAATAGAAAGTTAAGTATTTCCTTTGTTGGGAACAATTTTATCCTATCCCTTCTCAGTTATTATTTTCTTTCATTCACTTTAAAGTTGTGTGTGTATGTGTGTGTGTGTGTGTGTGTGTGTGTGTGTGTGTGTGTGTGTGTTGCCTGTGTTCTGCCCAATTCTCGAGAACCCTGAGGACCACCAAGGAGCCAACTCTTATGTAAATACATGAGGGTTGTTTATTCAAGCTCAGAGCTTGGACTCTCAAGGTTCACCAACACAGAAGTTCGAGTTGAGAGCCCCCAGCCCATAAAATGTAAAGTTTGTATACATACTTAGACAAAGAAACAGGTTCTCTCTCATATGATTGGTTGACATTTGGGCTACTAGTTCATGCCCAATTTTGATTGACTGTTGTTACTAACTAACTAGCAGTGGTCAGTTTGACCACTAGATGGTCTAATTTGATGTTCATTATTTTTCTTTGGCAGTTAGGGGATTTTTCAATTGCATAAACAATAGTAAATGGTATGGTCATCATAACCTGGCCTGATGAAAACAATTTTAGTCTTGGTTGTGGACTTTTCAGAAAATTCGTAATGACAGAACATAAGTAACAGATTGGACATCAAGATGAAGTTATCTTGACCAGACTGAAGGTCTTTTTCCTTCGTCTACATAGCAACAGTTTCTCAGAAATACATTCCTGGGGACACAGTTTTAGGACATGAATTTAACTTTTACAGTTAACATGAAGTCTAGAAAAAATGGCTACATTAACAATAAAAAGAAGTGCTTAACTATATACATGTTAACACTTAGAATAACACAGATTTCCCTTGCAGGGAGGATTTCTTAGATTTCACACCTACGTGTATGTACATGCACCATTTGCATGTCTTGTGGCTAAGGAGGCCAGAAGATGACACTGGGTCTCCTAGAACTAGAGTTACAGATAGTTGTGAACAGCCATGTGGGTGCTGGGAATCAAACCTGGGTCTGCTACAAGAGCAGCCATTGTTCTTAACTGCTGTGCCATCTCTCCAGTCCTTCACTCCTTGTTCATATTGTATCTGTTTGGAATAGTAAACCCATTGAGTGCATATGCATTGCCCTTATGCACTCATCTGCCAGAGACACTAGGGTTGTTCCCACTTTTCAGCTGCCATGAATGATGGTACTGTGGCAGGATTTAAAGCCTCTTTTCTGGCTGAAATCTGCTTAAGATAAATAACCATCACAGGAGAGCATAGCATATATATATATGAGGGAACCAGAACCAGAAAGCTTAATGTGGCATCAAGGATCAGGAATACACAAGCAGGTGTCACATAGCATAGTAAGTGTAAATGCATTACAGGAACAAGGGTAACAAGAAGGACACTAATCCTTTACTGTAACTCCTACAATTTGATTATATCAAAAGATAAACTTCAAGTAATGCCAACCATAAGAAACTTACATAGAAGGAAACTGACAGAAGTTCCGAATAAAGGGATTGAAAAGGTTCCCTTGCTGAAAGGAATATAAAGCAGTTAGAGGAACAAGGAGTTAGTCACAGTTAGCCAAGCGTCATGCATGCTTGCCTAACACAGGAAATGGTATCAGATGGTTTTCAGATAACTATAAAAACTATAAAGTGCAATTTAAAATGACTATCACAAATAATCCATATAGTATGAAAAGAAGGTAAAATATTTCACAGTTTTATTCAGTATGTTCTGTTCAACTTCCTCACAAATTCATGTTTGACTAGAAATTAGAACTCAGGTATTCAGGCTTGCATCATTTGACAGTAAGTGCCTTTACTCGTGAGCCATCTTACCAACCTCATTATGTTAACATTTGAAGTAAAAAATTACCAACTTGCTGGGTGTGGTGGCACACTGGGGAGGCAGAGGCAGGCAAATCTCTGTTCAAGGCCAACCTTGTCTACAAAATGAGTCCAGCACAGGCAGAGTTTGTTACACAGAGAAACTCTGTCTCAAAAAAACTAAAAAAAAAAAAAAAAATGTAACTCAAGACTCTGAGATTCCATCTCACACCTGTCAGAATGGCTAAGATCAAAAACTCAAATGACAGCACATGCTGGCGAGGTTGTGGAGAAAAGGGAACACTCCTCCATTGCTGATGGGAGTGAAAACTTGTACATCCACTATGGAAATCAGTCTGGAGATATCTTAGAAAACTTGGAATAGCCCTACCTCAAGACCCAGTCATACCACTTCTGTGTATCCACCTAAATGCTTCCTCACCAAACCATAATGACATATCCTCATCTATGTTCATAGCAACCTTTTTTGTAATAGATACAAACTGGAAACAACCCAGATATCCCTCAACTGATGAATGGATAAGAAAAAATTGTGGCTGGGGGGGCGGGGAGCACCTGCTAGAGCAGATCGAGTCCACAAGCAGATCTAGCCCATGGCTCCAGCCACAGATCAGCAGTCACGCCTGTCTGCCTAATATCCAGCCTGCACATGGACCTGTACACCCAACAGGGAAAAACACCCAGACCACAAGAGCAAAGGTAAGTAAGATTTTCTTTCCAGAGTTCCAACATGGCGGCACAGTGTGCACTGTGGCTGAGTGACAGAGACCTAACTCAGTCACAGCAAAGCAATGAGGAGCCAAGACTGACTGCAAACAGAGCTGGGGACTGTGTGTTCTCCACAAATATTTGGGCGGGTCACTCACCCTAGCACCCAAGCATTTGAGGCAGTCAGCAGCAAGCACACTGAGGCTGGCACCCATCTTGAGTGGAGCTCCTGGTCTGTACAGTCAGCCTAGCTGCTGAACCAGAACGACTAAGTCAGTGAGGGAAGAACACAAGCCCAATCACAGCTCTACCTGCCTTTCTGAAAAGACCTACCAGCTCTCAGGCCTTCAGAGGATAGCCCCCTCCCACTCCTATCCCCTGTATATTGGTCCAGTTGTGTCACACCAGTTGAGGAGAGCTGCAGTCCTCTCTGAGAGCCAGTCTATTACAGAAACCAACCCACCATCCAGAGGTGGACACCAAGATTTCAAAATCACCCAACCCCCAGAGCAGGGAGTTTTCCTGAGCACCAAGGTCAACTGACAAAAGAAACAAACAGACAACACCAGAGTCAATCAGATGACAAAAGGTCAACACAATATGATGTCTCCAGAACCTAGCTATAATGCTACAGACAACTCTGCACATCCTAACACGATTGAAACATAGGAAAATGACCTTAATCCTATGCTTATATTAATAATAGAAGGCCTAAGGGAGGAAATCAAATATCTCAGAGAGGAACAACAAAATACTGCAAAAGAGGTGATGGAAATGAATAAAACACTTAAAGGAATGGAAGACATGAAATGGGAAGTGGAAGAAATGAAGAAAATGCAATCCAAGGCATCCATAGAACTAGAAAACCTTAAGAAAAGAATAGGAACTAAAGACACTAGCATCACCAACAGAATACAAGAGATGGAAGAAAGAATTTCAGGCACAAAGGATAAGATTAAAGAAATCGAGACATCTGTCAAAGAAAATGTCAAATCTAAAAAAGTCCTGACACAAAACCTTCAGGAAATCAAGAACACTATAAAAAGACAAAATCTCAGAATATAGGAATAGAAGAAAGAGATTCCCAGCTCCATGGACCAGAAAATATCTTCAACAAAATCATTGAAGAGAATTTCTCAAATCTAAAAAAAGAGATGCCTATAACTGTACAAGAAGCTTACAGAACTCCAAAAATTAGACTAGAAAATAAAATCTTCCCACCACATAATAATCATAACACTAAATGTACAGAACAAAGAAAGAATATTAAAATCTGCTAAGGAAAAGGGTCAAGTAACATATAATGGCAAACCTAACAGAATCACACCTGACTTTTCCTCAGAGACACTAAAAGCCAGAAGGGCCTAGACAGATATCTTGCAGACCCTAAAAAACCACAAATGCCAGGCCAGACTAATATTCCCAGAAAAAAAATGTCAATCAACATAGATGAAGAAAACAAGATATTCCATGACAAAGCTAAATTCAAACTATATCTATGCACAAATCCAGCTCTACAGAAGATGTTTAAAGGAAAACTCCAACCCAAAGAGGTTAACTACACACAAGAAAGCACAGGAAGCAAATGGCATGCCTGCAGCAAAACCAAAAGAATAGAAGCTCACTCACACACTATTTCCACCAGCATCAAGATGGCAGGAAGTAACAATCACTGGTCATTAATATCTCTCAACCTCAATAGACTCAATTCCCCAATAAAAAGACACAGGCTAGCAGAATGGATGCAAAAAACAG
Source organism: Lophiomys imhausi (assembly GCA_907164525.1). NCBI lineage: Eukaryota > Metazoa > Chordata > Mammalia > Rodentia > Muridae > Lophiomys > Lophiomys imhausi. Next base: position 2,109,888 of record CAJQZJ010033126.1, on the reverse strand, counting down.
AATCCCACATTCTGCTGTTTACAAGAAACACACCTCAGCAAAAAAACGATAGGCATTATCTCCAAGTAAAGAGCTGGAAAAGATATACCAAGAAAATGGACCCAAGAAACAAGCTGGAGTGGCCATTCTAGTATGCAATAAATTGTACTTTCAACCAACATTAATCAAAAGAGATGGGGAAGGACACTACATACTCATCAAAGGAAAAAAATCCACCAAGATGAAATCTCAATACTGAACATCTATGCCCCAAATGTAAGACCACCACATTCATTAAAGATACGCTACTGAAGCTCAAATCCCATATTGAACCTCACACATTAATAGTGGGAGACATCAACACACCACTCTCACCACTGGACAGATCAACAATGCAGAAACCAAACAGAGAAATAATGAACCTCACAGATGTCATGAATCAAATGGACCTAATTGATATCTACAGAACATTTCACCCCAAAACAAAAGAATACACTTTCTTCTTGGCACCTCACAGAACCTTCTCCAAAATTGACGATATAGTCGGTCACAAAGCAAGCCACAACAGATACAGGAAAATTGAAATTACACCTTGTAACTTATCAGACCAAAATGGAATAAAGCTAGACTTCAACAATAACAAAAACAAAAGAGAGCCTGCAAAAACATGACAAAGAATCCAAAAACATACAATGGAAAAAGGAAAGCATCTTTAATAAATGGTGCTCGTCTAACTGGATGTCAACATGTAGAAGAATGCAAATAGATGCGTACTTATCACCCTGTACAAAACTTAAGTCTAAGTGGATCAAAGACCTCAACATAAATCTGGACACACTAACATTAATACATTAATAGAATAGAAAGTGGGGGAAATCCTGGAACTCATTGGCACTGGTAGCAACTTCCTGAACAGAACACCAATAGCTCAGGCGCTAAGACAATCAATAAATGGGACCTCATGAAATTGAAAAGCTTCTGTAAGGCAAAGGATACTGTCCTTAAAACAAAATGGCAGCCTACAAACTGGGAAAGGATCTTCACCAAACCAACATCTAACAGAGGGCTAATATCCAAAATATATAAAGAACTGAAGAAATTAAACACCAAAAAATCAAATAACCCCATCAAAAAAAATGGGGTACAGAGCTAAACTAAGAATTCACAGAAGAGAAATCTCGAAAAGCCGAGAGGCACTTGAAGAAATGTTCAACATCTTTGGTCATCAGGGAAATGCTACTTAAAACAACTCTGAGATTCAATCTCACACCCGTCAGAATGGCTAAGATCAAAAACTCAAATGATAGCACATGCTGGCGAGGATGTAGAGAAAGAGGAGCACTCCCCCATTGCTGGTGGGAATACAAACTTGTACATCCACTTTGGAAATCAACCTGAAGATATCTTAGAAAATCAGGAATAGTTCTACCTCAAGATGCAGACATACCCCTCTTGGGCACATATCCAAAAGATTCAAAACGAAACCATAAGGACATTGCCTCAACAATGTCCATAGCAGCTTTATTTGTAATAGCCATAAACTGGAAGCAACCCAGATGTCCTTCAACTGAAGAATGGATTAAAAAAAAAAAACTGTGGTACATTTACACAATGGAATATTACACAGCTATCAGAAATGAGGAAATCATGCAATTTGAAACCAAATGGATGGAACTAGAAAAGCTCATCCTAAGTGAGCTGATGCAGTCCCAGAAAGATAAACATGGTATGTACTCCCTTATAAGTGGATATTAACCATACATCACAGGAAAACTATCCTACAACCCACACACCCAAATAGATAGGAATCTAGCATATCTATCCTAGGAAAAATTTTACCCACCAGTGAGTCATGGAATCTGCTGCAGGTTAGTAGAGCACCTTACCCTAGATGGTGTGCCATATCAAGCCCCAGTACAAGTGGAAGCTCTTGGCCCTCACATGACACAAGATATGAGGGAGTATGATATGTGAGGGCCCACCTCATCTGAGGAGAAGGTGACTACCAAGTAGAGGAACAATGAGAGAGAGAGGGAAAGAGGGAGAGGAAGAGGGAGGGAGGGAGGTTCCAGTGGGTGGGGCGGAGAGAGAGGAAACTATGTTCTAGAAGCAACTTAAGAAAAAAATAATACTTTTTTAGAAAAGAGTTAATAAGCTTAAAATATATAATAAAAATACAATATAAAATTTTCAAACTATAATTTACCAAAGATATACTGGCATGAAAGGAAAAATGGCCTTAATTTCAGATTGGAATGTTAGACTGCAGGTGGCCACATAGCTTACACAAACTTGATAGCAGCTTAAAAGGATTTTTGTAGATATAAAGGATATTTTCATGGTTTGGCATTAAAAAGCAGGTATGAGGTTTAAAATACTGTAAATAAATTAAAGATTACTGCAGTTCAACCTGGTTTTCTAAACCTACAAAACTTGAAAAAATTTGGAGCTAAGGTAAAATATATGAAATTCATGGTGTGAGCCCATGCCTTTAACTCCAGTGGAGACTGGAAGATCACTATAGAGTTAGTTGTCTTATAAATTCTAGAGTTACAAGGAACAGGGTGGTGATGGTGCACACCCATAATCCCATCATTTGAGAAGAATACACCCTTAATCCCAATGCACTAAAGAGAGAAAACTGCAGATCTCCGAGTTCAAGGTCAGCCTGACACAAAGCAAGCTCTAAATGGAGAAAAACTTCCATCCAGGGTAGTGGTGCACATCTTTAATCCCATCAGTTGGGAAGCACATGCCTTTGATCCCAATACTTAGAATACAGAGACAGGCACATAGGATTTGGAAGGATTTAAGTTTAAAAGCTACTCACAAAAGGCATGCTGAAATTCAAAACGAATTGTCCTTTGAGATCTCAAAATATATACACTTCAAGGTTTGCTTAGTTCCAATATTTCAAAATAATTTATTTTTTAAGCACAATTGAAAGACAATACTTTTTATATTGTCAAATAAACAAATTTGCTCCAGAAAAAATATTACCCGACCCCCCCCCAAAAAGAAAAAAACAAAGCATAGTGTCCCAGAGTTAGGATTAGGGCAGGGCTCTCTTCTTACCTTTCCAGATTTAAGGCATCCTTCTAAGAAATCCAGGGACAACTGTGTCGCGTCCCCCCTTGTCCAGCAAGGAATGACGCAACTCATAAAAGCTCTTCTCCTGCAGTTTATTCAGGTCCTTTGAAAACAGTCTTCCGAAAAGGGCCGGGCAGACCCAACCCTCAGGCTAAATACTAAATGAACAGCCAATCAAGTAAAGCCAAGTGGTGCTATCTTAGAGGCCCACGTATGCGGAAGCAAGCCAGATCAGCGGTCTTAGCCAAATATGGACTTGTTTACCACCGAGAGCGCTCACCGTCGGGCTGGTGGAAGGCGGAGACCAGCGCCATTTTTAAGGCATGGCACGTCGCAGCTCTCTACAGTTCCTCCCTTTTTTTTATTTTTTCTAAAGTTGGTAGAAGTCCCTGGAAAGGTTTCGTAATCCCCCTATCTGGGGATCTCACGGTGGGCCTGAGCCTGTAGGAGGGCGGTGCTCAAACTCTTACCCATCTCTGGGTCAGCCTCCCCACTCGGGACTGCCCTGTCTTAGGTGGCCGAGACTTACCCGTCAACTCCGTCACTGACTTACCAGACCCTAATATCCGTGGAACGAATTCCTCAGTGGGCAGGGACTATGCTTAGTGAAGATTTACTTCACGGCAGCAAGCCATGCCTGAGGGGACTGGCCCGCCTCAATGGCGACAAGGGCTTGTATAATCATGGCTGCATTACGCTTTTGTGTGGCTCTCATTTTATAGATGCACCATAGGCAAACCAGAGAGGCTAGCATCATTAGTATCGCCAAAGAACCTACACCCGCCCACTCCTTAAGATGATCCATAGCCGTCTGTATCCAAGAAGTCAAGCCAGTAGCCAGGCTCAGATCCACCCGAGTGGAGTTGATGTGGATGATTGTCGCTCTCACCTCTCTCATCAAATTTTCAAATTCAGCCGACCAATCCTGTAAGAGGAACTTTGACAATTGTCTGGACAAATTAGAAGCTTTTGTATAATTTTGATATTGTACGGAAGTAACACACAAACCTTGCATTTTCCACTCACACCCTAATTGTGCTAGTTGCCAAAGAGAATCAATCTGTTCTTGTATTAAATCTATGCGTTGATTAACTATCATAAGACCTCCTTTGAGATGAGAATTCATAGAGGCCTGAGTATCCAATGCCTGTGCCACAGTGGCTGAGATGTTATTCAGGGCATTGGCAGTCTGTATAGAACTAGACAAGGCGATAGCTGAGGCAGTAGCTCCCACAGCAGCAACAGTGATAGCAGTAACAATAGCTGCAGTGATGCCAAAATCTCTTTTAAATCTGAATAGCATCATGGTATTAGGAGCCTCTACAGGAACTGGTACATATCGAGGCATTCTAGTCACCACAGCCACAGGAAAGGCTGTGGCATTCCAGCATAGGGCATAAAAACATGTGCCCGGAGTGCATACTAACTTTTCTTCACCTAAGGATGCACTCCCATTACTTACAATCCACAGAAAAGGAGGCCAGAGACATTCTGGCGAAGCTGAAAAGCTCTTGTTGCGATAAGAATGAAACAAAGAATTCCAAGTACCAGAGCCACTACCGCTAGAGAAATCCAATCTGGTAGCAGACCCTAGGGAAAAATTACCTCTTTGATAAATTCCTCCCCCAAGCATAATGACAGGTCCCAAGTCCATGCAACTTCCATTTACTCCACACAAAAGCCACAAATCAAAAGGATTGGTGGCAGTCTGCTGAGGATCCCTAGTAGATATATCAAGCATTCCTGTACAAGACTTATTCACTATATTACTAATCATGGGGCTAAAGGAAAAATGATCTTGTTGAACCCAAACTGCTCTGCGCTCCTGACATCCAGTCCAGGGAAAAGGTCCTTCCTCTCCTGTGGATCCTCTACAAAAAGGTGCCCAGCGTGGCTGTTTGGGGGGTCCCGGTCAGAGACTCGTGTGGGCCACCATCCTTCAAGGCGAGAACCATTGCCTGAAAACAAACCACCACTCCTACCCCCAAACCTCAATTGTGGTAAAAAATCTGCTGACTGCTGAGACAATTTAATGCATTTTGTATCATCTGACCTATTGAAGCTCAATAAAAAGCACAAACTACCCTTCAAGCTGACATTTCTATTACCCTCTATAGGGCTTCTCTGATCATCAAAGGGAAGGTAGGGTAAGCCTAAGCTTCTATTACTGCTAAATAAGCATGGAAACACAGTTGCATCATGTCTGACCGGCATCGGCTTTGGGAATCTCGACAGGATCCCCCATCTCGGCTCAGTCATTCCTGACATACTCACTGCTACTAACACCAGGATCCTTAGGAAGGTCTTCATGACGAATCTTCCTCACAAGGCGTTCAGGCACCCACACTGGATCTTGTTGATCCTGAGGAAAAACACAAACAGACCCTCTCGCCCATGTTAGCACAGGGTCAGGCCCCCGCCAAGAGCCTGTCAGAATGTCCTTCCACTTCACCATGCTTTTAGGTGAACCATGGGAATCCTGATGTCTGTCCGCTGCTGAGCGGCCTTGAGCATCCAAATTGAAAAAATTTAAAGTAAATAAGGCTAAAGACATTCTCTCCTTGGGGGTACGGCCTTGGCCTATTCCCCCTTTTTGTTTTTGCAAGCATTCTTTCAAGGTGCGATGAGCACGCTCCACAATTCCTTGTCCTTGAGGATTGTATGGTAATCCGTGATTAAGCTGTACCTCCATCTGATTACAGAAGGAGACAAAGGACTGAGCCGTATAGGCTGGTCCATTGTCCGTTTTCAGCTGCTGTGGTTTTCCCCAAGCAGCCCAGGCTTCTAAGCAATGTCCTATGACATTGCGAGCCTTTTCTCCACTCATAGGTGTAGCATGTATGATACCTGAGCAGGTATCCACAGATACATGAATATATTTTAAGGTTCCAAACTCTGAAATGTGGGTAACGTCCATTTGCCAGATTTTGAGTGGCAACAACCCTCTAGGGTTCACTCCCACACTGGGAGGATGATGATGAATCACACACTGAGGACAGTCCAAAACTACTTGTCTAGCATCTGCTCTAGACAAATGGAATTTCTGCTGTAGAGTTTTTGCATTTACATGAAATAATTGGTGAAACTGTTTGGCTTGATCTAGGAATGAGCTCCAAAAAATGCATTCCATCCTGGTCCATTGATCAACTTTATCATTACCTTCACTTAATGGTCCAGGTAATCCTGTATGTGCTCTGATATGTTGTATATAAAAACACCTTTTTCTCTGCCAGATTAAAACTTGTACCTCTTGTAATGAGGCACATACTGTACTACTATTCTTAATAGGACCTGCTAATTCTAATACTTTCACTGCGTTGACCACATAGACTGAATCTGAAATCAAATTGAATGCAAATTGACATCTTTTAAACACCTCCATTACTATTTTCAATTCTACTATTTGGGGGGAGCCCGGTTGAAATTGACATAACACGGGCTCTTGTCTTTCTATCAAATAGGCTCCACAGCCTGTCTTTGAGCCGTCAGTAAACACATTTGGTGACCCTCGAAGTGGTACTGCTGAAGTAACCTTAGGGAATATCACTGGGTGCTCCTTAAAAAATAATAGTAATGGATGTTTAGGATAATGGTTATCAATCACTCCTTCAAAGCTACATTGCAATATTGCCCAGTCATCTACAGTGCCACACAAAATCTTAATTTGATAACTGGAATAAGGCACTATTATACTGGCAGGAGCAACTCCAAAAGACTGCAAGCATTGTTGGATACCATTCAAGGCTAAAGCAGCAAGTGCAGTGGGATAATATTCTATGGATTTTTTCGGAGAAATCTTTGAATAGGTCCATAATAATGGACCGTCCTGCCATAACAATCCTGTAGGTTGACCATAGGTGGCAAATATGCACAATGCAATGGGCTGTCCTTCCTGCCATCTCTTTAGGAAGGCACTCTGTAACCTTTCTTCCACTTTACATAAAGCTTTTCTTGCTTCATCTGTTAATTGCCTAGGAGAATTAAGTGCTGAGTCACCTTTCAAAATATCATATAGGGGTCTTATTTCATAATTTGGTAGCTTTAAATAGCCTCTTACCCAATTGATATCTCCTAACAACCTTTGAAAATCATTTAAAGTCTTTAAATTATCTTTTCTTATCTCAATCTTTTGAGGTATTATCTTTTCAGGTCCAACCTTCGCTCCTAAATAATCAACCACATTTTCCTTTTGAACCTTATCAGGAGCAATAAACAACCTTTTCTTTTTTAATAATTGAACTAATTCTTCATAGGCCCGATCTAACATTTGTTCACTCTTAGCTGCCAGTAAGATATCATCCATATAATGAACACATCTCAAATCTGGAAAATTCTTTCTCAAGGGAGCAATGGCTTCCCCCACATATAGTTGGCACATAGTGGGGCTGTTTGCCATGCCCTGGGGTAATACTACCCATTCAAACCTCTGATCAGGTTCCTCATGGTTACAGGATGGAACAGTAAATGCAAATCTCTCACTATCCTTGGCACACAAAGGGATGGAGAAAAAACAATCTCTTATATCTATAACTATAATGGGCCATGAGGCTGGCAAAGATGATAAAAGCGGCAAGCCGCGTTGCACTGGGCCCATGATCTGCATTTGTTGATTTATGGCACGCAGATCATGCAATAATCTCCATTTTCCAGATTTCTTTTTAATGACAAAGATAGGTGTATTCCAGGGAGATACAGATGGTTTTATATGCTTTAAAGACATCTGTTCATCCACCAAATCTTTGGCTGCATTCAATTTTACAGAGGAAAGTGGCCACTGAGGAACCCATACTGGATCCTCCGTTTTCCAAGTTATAGGAATGCCCTCCTCAGTGGCCCCTAGGAAAAACCCAGGCCCTGTCTCTTTTGTCTTTGCTGCATAGATATGGGACTCTTTCGTCCCTGCAAATATTTTCCTATTCCAAAACCTGGAGCATATCCCATATCTTGCATCATACGTTGGGCTGAATCAGAATAGTCATTACTCAATTTAAATCCCATATCCTTTAAAAGGTCTCTTCCCCAAAGGGAGATAGGGAGCTCAAGTACATATGGCTGCATTTCTCCTGAGTGGTTCTCTTGGTCCTGCCACTTTAATAACCTTGCACTCATATCTGGAGTCTTAGCATAACCCAGGCCTTGAAGTGTTTGAGAAGAGGCTTGTACGGGCCAACCTGAAGGCCAGTCTTTCTTTGCTATGATACTCCTATCAGCCCCAGTATCCAAAAGGCCCAGGATCTTTTTACCATCAACTTTTAACTCCAAGACGGGGTGTTGGTCCAAATCCAGGGAGAGAAAAGTCAAATCTGTGCCCGTGGACCCAAAACCATCTTTTCCTCTCTCTCTATCCTTTGCTGCATAGCGGTCATGTAAGCTCGGTAACATGATCAATTGAGCAATTCTATCTCCAGGAGAGAAAGCCGTTATACCACGGGGGGAGGCTACCATGATCTTAACCACTCCTGTATAATCTGGATCTATAACTCCAGGATGGACAATAAGTCCTCTCAAGGCTGATGATGACCTCCCCAACAACAAACCAACTGTACCAGGTTCAAGGGGTCCTTTAAAATCTGTTTCAATTAACTGGACCCCCATTTGGGGTGTTAATACGAGTCTGGTGGTGGAGCAGAGGTCCAATCCTGCTGAGCCTGCAGTGGCTCTCCGCGGTCTCTCGGATGGCGGAGGGTTGGCCATCTCTCTTGATTCTGCTCTTTGTCCTGATTCTCTACTGCCCCATATATTTGTGGGCCCTGAGGTCGTGGGCCCCGCTGTCCGTTTTTTGGACGAGCGCCACCGTAACCTTGAGTTAAAGGCTGGCCATGGATGTCTATCACTGAACGGCATTCATTAGCCCAATGGTTCCCTTTTTTACATTTTGGGCATAACCCCGGCCACCTGGGGCGTTGTACATTTCCTGTACTTTCTGTACTCCTTCCCCTGGGGCACTGTCTTTTAAAGTGTCCCATCTTAGCTATCTTGTTTATTTGCTCATAAATCTGAATAGGATATCCTATCTGCTGGTTGGCAAATCTCCCCTGCCCAAGCAGCATATCTCTATCCCAGGCTGGATTTCCATCTCTCTGATTATTGGCTGCTTGCTCAGTGGCATACTCAATCAAGAAAGCTTTCCAGTCTAAGTATTGCCCTGGACTTAAGCAGGCACGGACCAGGCCACTCCAATCACTTGGAGTCATACAATATCTGCTTAATGCTTCCACTTGAGCCATTGTAAAAGAAGCAGTAGTACCATAGGTACGAACCGACTCTGCAAGAGATTTTACCACTTTAAAATCAAGCGGTTCCTCGTACCTGTTCCCTTGTGGGTCTTGATATACAGGATAAGCAAACTGTATTTCTGTTCTTACTTGTGTCCACATCCCCGGGCAGAAAGATCTCCCTACTTTCAGTGACTGAACAGGCTGATCTATCTGAGTGGCTTCTGGATATGGAGGAGGAGTTGAAGGTGCCATGGCAACGGCTCCACCCACACCGACTGCAGCAGCAGCTCCTCCCACACTGACTGCCGCCTGTGTGTCCTTCTCTTTTATCTTTTTCTTTTCCTTTTTTCTTATAATAGTCCTCTCCAACTGTTCTAGTAGAGCATGTAGCTCTCCTTCAGAATCTGTGCTCTCTGAGTCCTCAAGATCTCTAAAATCTCTAAAATCTGTGAGATCGGGATAGAGAGGAACTTTCTTTTTGCCTCCCTTTTCACTGTCTGCCTGCTCAAATCTTTCGCCTTTGTTACTTTCCTTTTCACTGTCTACTTGCTCAGATATTTCCCCTTGCAGCAGTTCCAAGGCTGACTCTCCCTCTTTGATTGCATTACAACATCTCTGATCTTCTAAACAACTCCTCACCATTTTCCAAATCGGTCTTACTCCATGTTTCAGAGTCCCCTGCTCCCAAGCAAAATCCAAGTCCCTGCCCAATCTGTCCCAGCAGGATACCGTAAGATTCCCGGACACCGCAAACCATGGAGCCACGGAATCACATTCATTCAAAAATCTTTCTAGGGTAGACTTCTTAATCTTTAATTTCCTAGCTAAAAGTAGCTCCTGAAGAGCCAGAAAAATTGGGTGTGACTCAGACAACCCCATGTTTAAAAATTTTACTTTCGGTTTGCAGCTTCCCCACGAAACTGTATCTTTTGTTCGCTATCTCCGCGAAACTTTACCGTACGTTCACTATCTCCGCGAAACTTCACCGTACGTTCGCTATCTCCGCGAAACTTTACCTTGTGTTTGCTATCTCCGTGAAACTTTATTGTCCTGATTTATCCCAGGAACTTACCAACGCGTTGCCCCTGACTGTAGGAGTTCTGAGTCTTTTCTGGGTCCCCGTACGGGCCACCACTTTGTCGCGTCCCCCCTTGTCCAGCAAGGAATGACGCAACTCACAAAAGCTCTTCTCCTGCAGTTTATTCAGGTCCCTTGAAAACAGTCTTCTGAAAAGGGCCGGGCAGACCCAACCCACAGGCTAAATACTAAATGAACAGCCAATCAAGTAAAGCCAAGTGGTGCTATCTTAGAGGCCCACGTATGCGGAAGCAAGCCAGATCAGTGGTCTTAGCCAAATATGGACTTGTTTACCACCGAGAGCGCTCACCGTCGGGCTGGTGGAAGGCGGAGACCAGCGCCATTTTTAAGGCGCGGCACGTCGCAGCTCTCTACACAACTGGACAATTGAAACCTCAGAAGAAAACAGATTAGACACCAAACAAGACAAGTAGCCCAGACGACCCAGCCTTGCCAACTCCTCAATAGCTGTTTCTTCAAAATTCTACAACCACAACAACTCAAAATTACTAAGATTGTTCAGCTCCACAGACTGTTCCAGCCAGAACTTCAGTAAATACCTGAAGTTCAGCTTCTGTCTACAAACTTCATAGGACATTTAAATAGCTGAACACAAAAGGACTGAACATCAAATGATTCTATTAACATTTTTAACCACTTTTCCATTCTTATTTGGGCTCCAAACAGGTTTACTATGTCCCAAATCAGCAGGAAGTCATTTTAAGAGAGCAATGTCCCCACTCTCAGAAGATGGGGTAGGTGATTTTCTTTCTTCCCCCTTTGGTCATTTGATGGGTTGTAGATGTTTGTTGTTATTTAGGGGGATTGGTTACAAGTTGTTAAATGGTCTTTTTAAATAGGTTTTGGAGGTTAGACCCAGGGACTTCTCTCTTTTTCTTTTCTGTATCCTGCTTTCTGTCCTATGTAGGTGTGAAAAACTTGAGAAAAAAATGGGATATAGACATAATATAGGAATGATAAAGAAAAAAAGGACAGGTTTTTTAATATGCCCTTATACCTTTGTATATTGATGCAAAATTAATATTATACTTAGCCACATTGGTATTGATCTTTGTATATTGATAAAAAATTAAGGTTAAATCTTTTTAAGATATTGTACCTAGGTAATGCTTAAAAATAAAATGTGAAGTTTTGGCCTTTTGTTAGCAACTGTCATAAACTGTTTAGGATAATTAAGAAATGCAAACTAATAGTCATTCAAGCAAGTCATTTAGTTAGGTACTAGGGCAGTCTATCATAGTTATTTTCTAAGTTAATCAGAAATCAAGTTGCTAAGAGACAACATTTGCTTATCCAAATATAAGGAGTTAGATAGGTGGTCTTCAAAAACCTCAAGAGATCTGCAGAATATGACATTCAAAGATATTTTTTTAATTTAAGATTTTTTGATATTGAGACATGTCAGCTCCTGACAGCAACCCCTATTCTACTACAAGTAGAAGATGAGCATTTAAGAATCTCCAATTGGATATGGTTGAATTAGTAGGAAGCCTATCTCTTGGCAAGAAAAATCCCTTGCTTCAACTGTAGACAGAATGCTGTCCAAACAGGACAAAACTTGGAAGCAGGTAAGTCAACAGCCTAGCTCTGCCAAGACAGGGTAGGCAAGTTCTTCATAAATCCTGCTTTACAATCAATGTCTGTCAGAGAAAAGGAGCCAAAAAGCTGAGAATTGATGCTGTAATGTATGCAGAGAAATTGGGAACTGTCCAGGCAGCCACTAGTATGTCATTTCTTAGTTTTAGAAGCTGCTGGCCCTGCACTTCCTGTATAATCAGATATATTTACCCCTCTCAGCTCTCTGATGTGGTTGAAGACTAGATAGCTAGAGTCTCATAGTAAAATTTTGAGTTGTTTAGGAATTAAGAGAGTGTTCTGGATCTAAGAAGATGTTTTTTAAAATTGTGATGCAAGTTAGGATGAAAGCTGTGTTGGATATAGAACTTTAAACTCATGGAGATGGTTGGATAATAGAATGTTAAAGTCACGTGCCAAATTTGTATGGACTGAACATTGGGAATGTATGCTAAGCCCTATAACTCTCATAATTGTGGCCTAATTATTTCTGTTGTTTTGTATTGTATTTGTTGTTATAAGAGAAGGAGCCATTTGTTGGACTGAAATGGGGAGCTGTTGGGGGGAAAAGGTATACTTTAAACTTAAAAAAAAGGAAGGGGATGGGGGGGTTGAGGGGAAGAGGGTGGGAGGGTGAGACTGGAGGGGGGAGTAGGGGGATTGTGATTGAGATGTAACTTGAAGAAACAAAAAACAAATTTTAAAAAATTGTGGTACATTTCCACAATGGAATACTACTCAGCCATCAGAAACAAGGAAATCATGCAATTCACAGCCAAATGAATGGAACTAGAAAAGCTCATCCTGAGTGAGCTAACCCAGACTCAGAAAGATGCACATGGCATCTATTCATTTATAATTGGATTTTAGCCATATAGTATAGGATAACTATCTTACAACCAACACACCAAAAGGATCAGAAACATAGACTTTGTTACCTATTAATGGGACACTTTTCCCTAGTAGTGCTACCATGTAGACCCCCAGTACAAGAGGAATTTCTTAGCCTTCATAAGACTGTTGAACTGAGAGGGGCTGCTATGTAGGGACACTCCATTTGAAGGAGTGGGATGGGTGAGAGTGGGAGGAGATGGTCGAGGGTGGAATTGGGAGGGATGGAAAGAGGGTACTATGATGGAGATGTAACTTGAAGTAATAAATAACCATAAAAAAAGATTTAAAAAAAACATCAGTAGGAATAGGTATGCTGTTTGACACAAAATAGAACTGTTCATTCCAAAGAAAGTTTCTGAATCTTACAAAAAAAATACCTAGTTCCATAAATGCATTATTGTCATAATCATGCCCCATTACTATCTCTTATCACCCTCTCACTATGACTGTTTTCCTTACTCTTCACAACTAGTCCCTCTTTATGTTAGTTACTTTCTGTTGCTGTGATAAAACACCATGACCAAGACAACTTTATAGCTGAAAGGTTTTATTTGAGATTACAGTTCCAGAGGGAGTAGAGTCCATCCTGATACAGGAAGTGTGGCTGCAAGTGGGAGCCATAGTGGCCAGACCAGGAAGAGTATCAGCAAGAGCAAGGCAGGGAGTTCAGATGCAATGTGTGTGTGTGTGTGTGTGTGTGTGTGTGTGTGTGTGTGTGTGTGTAATCATCAAATGTTTTGAAAAATTAACTACAAAAATAGTCTTTATTCTGTACAATGCAAACTTCAGGGTACATGTCCTAGATAATTCTGTCCTAAATAAAATCTTACAAATACTTTGTAAATTAAAGGGGTCAGACATCACCAATATCTTTTGGAATATCATTTTCATGTCTTAAGCATCTAATAAACTGTTCCTGAAGAGTTTCAAAATGAAGAAAAGGAGAAGTAAAATAAATAAATTAGTGTAGCAGGCCCCCACACCTAAGCATAACTGACCCCAGGATGGAAGTACCGTTCAGGCCTTAGAATTCCATACATAGGCCTCCCCACCTGCTAAAATGAGACTGAAGACCTAATCTATCAAAGTCCATAGTTCTGGAAAAGTCCCCAAATGTGCTAACCTTGTTTGTTGGTTTCTATAATTCTGCTTCTGGCTAACTGTTCTTGCTAACTGAGGTTTGTCAACCCAGGATATGATTTTTGTGCTTAAAACCTCACCCTCAGAAAGCCTTGGATCTATATTGGGATCTTGAACACCCAGTGTAGTCATCATCAGGCCAATAAAGACATTCTATTGGCTCAAACCCATGTCCAAGTAATCTTCTCTGGTGGACACCTCACAATATTAGGGCATAGTTCTAATCCCAGAATCCAGTAGACTGAAGCAGGAGAATTATGAGTACAGGCCAGCCTGAGCACAAAATAAGACTTTGTCTCAAAAATAAAATAAAATAAAGAAAGACATAATCTACTATAAAGACTTCTTACCAAATTTTCCTATGCAAATACAATCATGAAAACAGAAATATAGTAACTGAGAGCTATTCACAAAAATAGGAACAGGCAAAAAGGCAGTGAGGACACCTGGCCAACTTCCGGAATTGGCTTTCCTAAAAGTGAACCCTGAGAGAAAAAATCCACAGAGGCATATCTTCCAAATGTTCCCTAGAGAAACAGGCCTGGAAAAGTCAGCCAGGCTATGGCTCATTTGGGGGCAGCCCACAGAGCACTGTCTCTGTCCCCAGGGAAGATGGTGACCTGAAGCCATCCCATTAGCTGTTGCTGAGGAACAGTTCCAGCCATTGCCATACTTCCTGAAACATCCGAGTCAAGCAATGCACAGCAGGCTCTGGTAGACAACATAATTGTAGAGTGAACCAAACCTGTGTTCCTCAATGAGGGATAATCTCCACAAACTCAATGAAAGGCTTCATGTTTGATTGGATTAGGGATGTGAGGAAGGCAGTCATTGAGAAAAGGAATTGCTAGGACAAGAGAAATATTTAAATGAGCTGGACACTAAGTATAATTTTGTCACGGTTAAACTTTGACTGTTACATTTTTTTTAATAATTTATTTTTTTATTTCTTCAAGTTACATCTCAATCACAATTCCCTCCCTACTCCCCCCCCCC
>CAJQZJ010033126.1:2073013-2093213 GCA_907164525.1 Lophiomys imhausi | reverse complement strand
ATATCAGGCAGACAGGCAGGGCCGCTGGTCTGTGGCTGGAGCCGTGGACTCGACTGTTAGAGTTTTTTGAACACAGAGAGTGTTTAAGTTTTCACAGAGCAGTTCAGGTGCTTTATAAAATACTGATTGAAGAATTTAATCTTCAATTAAAATATGATGTGAGATGAAATCTGAAAGTGTGATGAAATCTAAACTTTCTCACAATTTAGTCACAAAGGTTGCATTAGTGCACCTGTAGTCACACGAATACCTACACACACCTGTGAGGTTGTAAATATATGCCTATATGATTGTGTACAGGTTTCTGTGTGTATATGGAGAATGAGAGAGAACTACAGAGAAATGTACAGAAGTGATGGCACTGAAAAGAGAGGCAATTGCGTGGTCATCGCTCTATTTTTACCCCCTTTGTGTACTTTTGAAATGTTGTTTATGCTGAGAGGGGGTCTCACGTAGCCTAGGTTGGCATCACTCACTGTGCAGCCAAGGGTGACTCCTGATTCTCAGATAGCATTATAGGCATGTCATACCAGTTCTACCTAATTTTAAAGTTTTACAAAATCAAAGGATGGAATGAGAAAGAATTGATATTTGACGTGACATTTTTCAAAAAAAAAAAATTCTCTCAAGTATCATCCATCACATTGCTCAAGTGACTTCTGTGGGAAAAAAAACTAATAATGTTTTAAAAGAAAATGAAATGAGATAGTGAAAAGAGAGGTCTTTATTATCATTATTAAGAAAGATCAATGTAGCAGGAATATTTACTGCTTGCTGTCTTCCTGACAGGGAACCCCCAGGTATTTATTGCATGCTTGTTAGAGAATGGGTCAAAGTCCCTTTTAATCAGCTCCTTCTTTAACTTTGTGATTCTCAGTCCTTCCAGTTCCAATTTCTAGTGACATTTTAAAAGAAAATTTTTAAGGTACCAAAATGTCACCAATAAAGCTGGAAACTGGGAAAGTATATCCTCAAATACCAACAAAGTGGAAAGAGTACACTCAAAGTGGGCCAAGGCTATAAAGTCTCGCAAAGCCCTCCCCCCAGTGGCATACTCACTCCAGCAGGGCTCCATCCACCTCCTGAAAATTCTGCAACCTCCCCAAGCAGAGCTGCCAACTGAATACAAGATATTCTATTCAAATATGTGGGCCTAGGGGAGACATTTCTCATTCAATCTTCCACACCAGCTGTTATAATCCATGTATTATTTATTCTCTTTTTTTTCTGCCCTTCATTCCAACATAGAATTTACATGTGAACTGCAAATACAAGAGTTTTATGAATCAAATTAAAATAAATAATAGCACATAATGGTCTAAATAAGTAAAGACAGCAAATAAGGAAAACAGACATTTTTTGTTGTTGTTGTTGTTCAGGGCAGAGTATCACTACATAGCCCTGGCTGTCCTGGAACTAACTATGTAGACCAGGCTGGCCTCAACACAAACAGAGCTACCTGCCTCTGCCTTCCTAGAACTAGGCTTAAAGGCATGTGCCACTATGCCTGGTAGAAAAAGTCATTTTAATTGATCGAAAGTATTATCTTTTAATTCTAGTTTTCCTTTTGGTTGCTTTGATATTGTAGATAACATAGATATTATCTCAGGTGGAAGGACTAATTATAATTTTACTTAAGATTGGTCTTTAATATCTAAATTATTATTGTCATTAATTGTGACTAATAATTTCAATTGTCCTATTATTTTGATATTACAGAAATCAGGTACCCATCAAGTATCATTTTAAAACAAATCTTTCCCATGTAGTAAATACTATTAACAGGGAGGAAAGTCAGATTTGGAGGAAAACAGGATTTCAGCACAGCTAACTTACTTTTTATTCCATAGTCAGAAGGGGAAATGGCACACTAATGGCGCCATTTTGCAATATTACACATTAACTTTTTATTTGTAAAATATAAATAATGGTTAATCTCCAAATCTCACCTAAGTATATTATAGAAGAACTTATATACTCATTTAATCAAGAAACGTGGGCTTTTAAGCCATAAAACACCATGAATGTTGTCCTTGGAGATCTATGCCTCTTACATAATTTGGATAAAAAAAAAATTAACCAAAATCTTTAAGTATTCTTAACAAGATCCAGGGGAGTTTGAAGGTGTACTTTTAAACTATTTGTTGTTATACTAAAAGCTCTACTTCCCTTCCAACCCACCAACCTGAGGATGGGAGAAAAAAGGTTAGTAAAGACAAAGGTTATAGACCTCTTTAGATGTAGATAGGTCCTTGGGGTGATCCACCAGGATTCTAGCAGTAGAGTCAAACAGCATACAGAAGAACAGATATCACCAGAAAGGAAACACAACCAACCAGGAAACCAGGAAACACAGCAACAACATAAACCAACCAGCAGTTCCAAAGAAGTCTAGAAGGGACAGCAGCAGTGGCAGTTCTGGTATCAGCAGTGATGGTAGTTGCTGCACCCACACTTGGGGCTACAGTTTCTTTAGCTTTCTTTAGCTTGACCTCGGCTGCAATCAGCAAAAGCAGTGTCAGCAAACTCAAAGCAGTCTCTAAGTGTTATCTGGAGTATTTTTTAATTTATTTATTTATGGCTTCAGGTTACATCTCCATGTCCTCTTTCCCCCCTTCCCAGCCCTGCCCTCCCACCCTCTACCCCTTAACCCTTCCATCCCACTCCTCTGGAGTGGAGTGTCCCTACATAACAGTCCCCTGCCCCAGTTCAGAAATCATATGAGGGCCAAGAGCCTCCTCATACACTGGGGGCCTACAAGGCAGTACCACCAGTGAAAAGTGTCTCATTGCCAGGGAAAGAAAACTAAAAAACAAACAAACAAACAAACAAAAAGTCTGTGTCCATGTTCCCTTTGGTGCGTTGGTTGCAATATAGATATCCTGTACTATATAGCTAAAATCTGACTATAAGTGAATAGATGCCATGTGCATCCTTCTGAGTCTGGGTTAGCTCACTCAGGATGAGCTTCTCTAGTTCCATCCATTTGGCTGCAAATTGCATAATTTCATTGTTTCTGATAGCTGATTGGTATTTCATAGTGTAGATGTACCACAGTTTTTAATCCATTCTTCGGTTGAGGGGCATCTGGGTTGTTTCCAGTTTCTAGCTATTACAAATAAGGCTGCTATGAACATGGATGAGGAAACTTCCTTGTGATTCGGTGATGAGTCATTTGGATGTATACCCAGAAGTGGTATGGCTGGGTAGACCCATACTTATCTGGAATATTTTTAAGAAGCGGTGTTGAGAAGTGATGCCAGGAGCTCAGCTCCACTCCACTGCCTCTCAACCCACTGACTCCACAGAACTGGCTGAACAGAACTGACTAGAACTCAGAGATCTGCATGCATCCATCTCCTGAGTGCTGGTATTAAAGGCATGTAACATCACATCTAGACCTAAGCTTTTCTTTTCCTGAATCTTGCTCCATACCATGCTGTCCCTGAACTCGGAGATCTGCTTGGCTCTGTCTCCTGGGATTAAAGGTGTGCATTATTCCACCAGGTCACACAGACCTAGAAGGTCTTTGGATGTGAGCTCTTCCCAGAGAAGCCATGTACTGATTTAAAGTTCCTAACATTCTAATCAATTTAACAATTAGTGTCATTTTTAATTTAACTGACCAACTACAGAGGATTAAAGGTCACAGTCACAATGAAAATTCTATGCAACAGGCCAAAGCATACAAACATTTAAATATTTGGCTACTAAAATAAGTTTCACTGTTACTATGTAATTTAGTGGAAATGCCAGAAGTAAAAATAATTCTAAGAAACTTTTATTTATAATTATTGTGTGAGTAAATGATGTATGGGGGTGGGTTAATGTTTTAGTGCACATGTGTGGATCAGAGGATTTTTTTCTCCTACTTTTTAAAAAAGATAATTTTTAATATGTATGAGTGTTTTGTTTTCATGTGTGTATCTGTACCACATGTGTGCTTGATGCCATCAAAAGACAGAAGAAGTCATTGGATCTCCCAGAACTGAAGGTGTGATGATTGGGAGCCATGATGTGGGTCCTGGGATGGAACCCAGTCTTCTGTAAGAGCAGTAGATGCTCCAAATTGCTGAGCCATCCCACCAGCCCCTCTCCTTCTAATTTTGTATGTGTTTAGGGAATTGAAATCAGGTTCTTAGACTTGTGTAGTGAGCTCTTGACCTGCTTAGCTGTCTCATGAGCCCAGAATAATGCCTTTTAATAGAATTTTTCCTATTGCTATGATTGTAGATATTTGGCAAGTGAAGGGTTTTTTTTTTCCAATAAGAAATATATAAAATTAGCATTGGGATAAAATATGGTTGCTAGGGAATTTTGGCTTTTACTTCATCTTTCTCTTTTTTTGTGGATAGTCTCATGCCTGTTATACTTGGGGGCTGTGGACTTGAGACTGAGCCCTATAATTTCAGTAAGTCTGAAAGAGGAATTTCCAATAATGTGAAGGAGAGGTAGAAACTTGATTAGAAACTGCCAAGCAATGCGTGACTATCAAAACCATGTTTGGAAGAATCAGGGACAGAGGCTGAAAGAGATGATGACTATGTTCTACCAAATGTTAATACAACACTACTAAAGAAGGTCATTCAGTAGTGTCCCCAACACAGGAATGACCTTCCTCCTCCCAGGGAAGATGAGAACAAAGAGAAGAGGAAAGATGATATCCCTGTTTGGGACCAAGAGTCCTGAAAGTTAACCAAAAAACACTTTCTAAAGTTCTGGCTGCAAATTAGTCAGTCATCAAAGGCTTGCTTGATGTCATATGCAAGACCACTGCCAGTATGAACAATAAGAAGGAAAGCCCTGGTAAATCCTTTAACATCAAAAAGGACTTTACCAAAGAGGAGGAAGCCCAGGTATGCACAGAACCAGTAGTGTGAAGAGAAATGCAGTGGGAGCCATTCTCATTCAAAGCACTGGATTCTGCTCCCTGGTTCCCACTAGCTTGTGGCCATACCACACTGCAAATGCATTTAGTACAACCTCATGAGTTCCCAGTCTTTTCATCTCAGTGCTGTTTGAAAGTCTGAGGCCCAAAGTCTCTCTGAGACTCAAAGCATCCTCTTACTTTCAAGCCCGTGCAAAATAAAAAAGCAGATTATATTCTTCCAACAAACAATGGCACAGAATATACATATACCATTCCAATAGGGAGGAAGGGGAACATAGTAAGGAAATACTGAACCAAGGCAAAGCCGAAACCCAGCAGGGAAACCGCCAATTTTAAAGCTCCCTATCCCAGCTTTGCCGGTCTATCTTTGCTGTCTGCAACACATTTCCTTCTTTTGGGCAGTTCCACTCCCTGTCTGAAGTTCTCCCTGGTAGCTATCTCATGACTCTAGAATGTCCTAGTTGGGATTTTTTAGTTGGACCCATGACATGTTTTACTTTGTTTCATTTTTTTAAATCTGCTCAGCTTTGAATATGTTGCTTAGAGACTGAGTTCACTATCTAATTCATGGGTTTAATGGAAAATTTAACTAGACAAATTGTTGTTCAGTTTTCAACTAAAACAAACATATATGTACACACACACACACACACACACACACACACACACACACACCAGGCATTAAGTAGTCCATTCAAGTAAAATTGATAAGACTTAAAATCTTTGTTAAATCATTTTTTTCCTGTGTTACTGAAAGCAATCAAATGTTTAAAGAAAACCTTACTGTTGCAAAGAATCAGCCTCTAGTTCTGACCTTACGAATTATTTTCATTAATGTATTATTTTGTGTGTTTCAGTGTTTTGCCTGCATGTATGTTTGCATGCCACATGCATGCACTTCCCATGGAGGCCAGAGGAGGGAACTGGAGTTACAGATGGCTGTGAACTGCAGTGTGGATGCTGGGACTGGTCTTCTGGAAGAGCAGCCAGAGGTCTTAACCTTGAGCCATCTCTCTATTCCCAAGCCTTAAGAATCTTTACTAACTGTCAAGGATAGCACCTTGGTCTCACCCATGCCATCTTTCTTTAAATCTTAAATTTGTCAAAATTTTACAACATATTTTAACCTTTAGGATTGTCCTCATTTATCTGTTTCTAATTTTAACAATATCTTTAGGACAAAATCTCATTTTATCAGTTAAAAAAAATCCTTTCTCATTTGAAATCACATTTTCTATAACCTTTTTCATGAAAAAAAAAAACCATTTACATCTTTTTCTTACTTGACGGTTCCTTTCTTTTCCTTTGCAAATTGTAGAAAATGCTTCTTTCTTTATAAAATATTTCTGCCCTAAATGAAAACCCAGAAAAGTCTCTGAGACCCAGAGCATGTTGAGAAGCTTAAATATCTATCAGTTACAAGCAAAATGTGCTACAGGCATTTCAATTTTCTTAACAAAATTTAAATTGGGCATTTGCTAATATCAAGTTCTTCAGGGGCGGGGATTTAGTACTTTTTCTAAGGACAGTCCGCTTGTTGTGGTTACAGTGCTGCTGAAAACCAGATGAAAATTTGACATTTCTGCCTTTACCTTGTTTTTAATCTCCTTTGGTTTTTGCTCATCTGTTTACCTATGGAGTGAGAATGTGAATCGTTTATTTGTATGTCCCTAACTTGTTCCATACCATCTTAAAGCTAAAGGCACAGATACATTGTAAAAGAGAGAGGAGCATAAGAAATGGTTAAACATACTAGGATGATCCACTCAGGTGAAAACTCTGAGATGCTGTCTGCAAAGCACTGATTAGACAGTAAGAGTTTGGCTTTTGAAATAATCATTTTTCCCCTTTAGTCCCAGTTTTTTTTAATTTTTATTATACCAGGGTTTGGCCAAGACAAGGACCTTGTAAAATCTGTTTTTGTTGAAAAAACAAACAAGCAAAAACAGCAATACAGAGATAGAGGGAGAGAGCACAGGCAGCCAGGAAATAGCTTCCACAGCAAATGTTATAATTGTACATTTAAAGGTCATACTAGAGCCAGGTGGTGGTGGCACATGCCTTTAATCCCAGCACTCAGAAGGCAGAGGCCGGCCAATCTCTGTAAATTCAATGCCAGCCTGGTCTACAGAGTGAGTTCTGGGATAGCCAGAGATAAAATAGGGAAGCCCTGTCACGACATTAAAAAAAATAGTCATACTAGAAAGGAAATACACACACACCCCTTAAATTGGGTATTTCTGGAACAGCAATTACAGTTCCATCGATTAAAATGAGGAATGGAGTGAGCAAAGATTTTGTTATTCAGTTATTTATAGGTATCTTAGGAAGAGGTTGAGTTTTTCCATGTTTTAGAATCAATCTGAGACACAGAAAAAAGTTAAGTGGAAACAATCAACACATGAAAATTGAACCGATTGCAGTAAGTCAGAGTGTAATTTTGGTAGAAACAGGATAGAGAGGTTGTACGCCTGCATCTGAGACATATAAGAAAAACCCATTGTCCCCAGTGCAAGAGGAAGCTCTTAGCCCTCATGTGGCTGCTGAACTGAAGGGGGCTGATATGTAGGGCACCCCACACCGGAGGAGTAGGATAGGATAGGGAAAAGGGAAGAGGGTGAGAGCAGAAGGAGAGGGTGGGAGGGGGAGCCTGGGAAGGGTGGAAGGAGGGGACTGTGATGGAGAGGTAAACTGAAGTAATAAGTAAACATTAAAAATATTTTTAAAAGCCCATTGAAAGCAAGAAGATCACAAAGTAAAGCTTGGTGTGTAGGCGGTGGTTGAGAACTCCCCCTGCTTAAATGTGAGCCAAAAGAGGAAGCCGCCTTCTCCATCGAGTCCAGGCCACCGATCCCAGCTTTTCTGTGTCATGTGTCCATCATTTCTTCCTCTTCTTGCTGCCCCACTCAGGTTAATTCCAGGAGTAATGCAAGAATGCAGCCAAGTGGTCCTAGATGGTGAGTGGAGAACTTGCATTGAACTGAGGAGGAAAAGCTCCAGGGAGAAGCACGCAAGCAAAGGGTCAATAAATCAATAAAGCTAGAGGAAGGGAGGGAAGTTCTAAGCACCAGATGTAACTCTTGGACAAGTAGAGTCTAGAGATGGGCAGCTTTATGTTAGTTCCTGGAGAGATTTGGGGAAACCACATAAGTGGTGTGTTAGAGACCTTGCCTCATGACTTCTTGGGCTGTATTCTGGAGCAATGACCTTGATTTGGGGAGAGGGAGTGAATTTGCCTTGAATGATGCATAAATTGAAAATAGTAAATAAATCAAAGGGTGAGGAACTTCGCCGTGTTTTCTTCATCCGCAGTTGCTTTCAATTTAATTGCTTTCGGGTTAAATTGGACTAAAACCAAGGGTGTACAGGTGACGATGGTGGTGCACAGGACAGGTGGCCTGCCTGCCTGCCAGGACAGCTTTACCTGCCGTCACCTGGTGAATTGGCCTTGTCTAGCAGTCTGCACTGGTACCTGGTCCCACCAGACCTTGTGCTGTCTCAGGGTCACTAAGGCTGTACCTTGGTGGCTCCAGAAGCTGAGGGTGAGAAGGTGAGAGGAAAATCCCACAGCTGAACCAGAATCTGACAGAAGAGACATGTAACCAAAGGGAAAAATCTTAGCTGCATTAAATACTACCTGATTTTTGAACAACCTGACCCAAATAACCCCAGAGGCTATATTTCTGGAATGTCTGGTAATTGTATCCATGCAGATAAGCCCTGTCATGGAGGAAGCCCACTGACTGGGCCTATGATTTTCATCCAATGGCTTGGCCACATCCTTCCATACTTTATACTAATGACTCCCTCTGTTTTTTTGGGGGGTACTGCTCAAACTACCTGGAATCCCAATGAGCTCCATTAAACTGTTTGGGATGGACTACAGCCTTGCAATTCAGAATACCAAGGATCAATATGTCCCAAGGACTACCAACACATTTGTTTGACAGCAGCTCGTATGACTTCATATATACTTGGAAATAATTGGGACCCATCTTTTGGGTGCTTGGACCCACAATAATGGTGCCATGGATGTGGCTGGATTACTTAGGCATATCCTTGAAATTCAAAAGGCTTGCAATCAGATTGTTCTCCTGCCAACACAACAGAAACAATCCTTGCTGCACTGGGAAGCTTTAACTGCTTAAATTCAGTAAGCATTGCTTGTGTTTCTGCTGCTGTTTGGAACAGCGGCTACAAGGATCTTACCTCTTATCATTACAGTCCCGTGTCCAGCACTGAAGTGAGCTGGCCCTGGTCTAAGCGTGAGAATACCATCCTGAACATCTAAGAAATAAGAAAGGTGAGGATATAGGGAGCCAGCAAAGTCCCGAGTGAATGCATGTTTTTGACATGGGCCTGGCCATGCCAAGGACTCTAATGCCTCAGCCCTGTGGGAAATTGGCAAAGCTTTCCCTGACAGGGTGAGGCTCAGAGGGATGGCAAGGCTTTCTCTGATCTGAGTGTGAATGGTGACATCATATGAAGAAAATGTCAATCGTTGCCCTCTTCCCCCAAAGAGGGGGGTAGTCTGCTTAAAGTCTGCTCCCCTATAGAGGCTAATCCTACTGAGATTAGGTAAACCTGTCTCCTTGATTCAACCATGTATCATAAACCCTGCCTCCTTGTTCAGTGATATAGAATTAACACACTGAGTTCTAGGGTACCAAGGGTTCCTCAGTCACAGAGCCTAGGTTATCTCATCCCAGCTTTTCTGTATATCTGTGTGTCTGTTCTTTCTTCATTCTCTCATGGCCTCAAGTTATGGCTCTGGGACCCAGCTCATGAAAGGACGTGACACCTTTATAAATGGAAGTGTTTAATGCTGTATGCAGTCCCTCCTTCCTGTAGGATTTTCATAAAGCAGACCTTAACAGTCTTTCCCTTTGGTATATAATTGTGCTGTACCTGGAGACAAAGAAGGAAGTGGTGAGGCCAAAGATGAATAGATGAGAGGAAAGGTTAGAATCTTAAGGATTTGTCTTTCATTCTGACACAATCTATGGAAATTTCTTTATTCCACATTCATTAACATCTGTCTTAACTTTATGCCATTTCTAAGACTCATCTTTTAAATTAGCAATTCTATCATTTCTTTTCATTAGATGCTTTTACATCCAAGTTGAAGTTGGTCCCTACACATGACCTTCAATCCTATTTCCTAGAACTTCCAGTTAACATGCCAAAAAGAATACTCCCTCACTGACAGAAGAATATGCTTGTTATCTATAATTTCCCCCTATGATTTCCAAGTGTTTGTTGAATTGACATAATTACCAGGATTAAAAACAACCAAAGTTCCAAACTGTGATTTATTTCCAAATATGTCCTCCTCCCTTGAACCTCTGATTTGCAGAATTCTTCATGCTACCTATGGGGATATATGACTGACTGCAGGATGACATTGATGTGCTGCCTCTCGAAGTATCTCCCTCAGCTCTCACCCTGAGGTTGGTTCTTCCCACTGTGTCTCTGGCTTGTCCTGAACATTTACAAGAACATGAGCATGCTCAAGACACAGGGTGATCAATTGTCTTGTTTATGTCGCCAGGTATGCCAATAAAGGTCCTTCAAACTCAGGAGTGCAATATGGGGGTGGGAGGGTAGACTATAGAGTGATTACTCAGTGTAGGATATTCCCCTTAAAACCCCAGTCCTGTTGGGAAGAAGGGAAGAAAGAGCCCTTATTTTGAACATCTTCGTTATGATAATAAGGCAATCAAACTTAAAGTGGCAAGGTTGCAGAATGCAGGAGAGGTCTCAGAAAAACAGAAGTACATACTAGAACGGTGCCAGGGTAAAGCACTGAATGTCAGAAACAAACATTCTGAAAATAAACAAAATGAACCAAATGCTCTGAAACCAAAGGCTACAAACAAAATAGGACAAATAACCAAAAAGATCCAAATAGCCAGCTCAGCATGAAACAAGGGATACTGTAGGACAAACCAACTTTCAGAAAGAACTCATCAACATCCTCCCAAAGGAGCAAGCACCAGGAACTGAGGACAAGGGGCTGGTACTTGGACTTGGTACCATCTGGATGACTCCTCTTGTCAAAGGGAATTATCAGGGGGGCCCCACTGTGGGCACCAAAAACTGCCATCATCAAAGCACAGCTCACTCAAGGAGAACAAAGTTTCTTCTGGAGCCAAATATTAGTGACCATGGATCAGATAACCTCAAATACCAAGTCTGAGTGTGGTAACAGTTTCATGATGTTTTTATAGTTACAAAATTAAAGAAAATCATGAATCAAGGCATGTTTCAAATGTATTGGTAGAAACATTAGGGTTACAACCAAGTGGGGAAATCTCTACTGTAGGCTTCAGATACTGTAGCTGCTATTTGATGACAGCATCAGTCTTGAGGATTGGGGAAACTGTGGCTTAGTAATACGTTAGTCACAAGGCTGTTAGAACAAACACATAGGCAGACAGTGAATGGCTATTAAGGAGCTAACAATAGCCCA
The DNA here is from genome assembly GCA_907164525.1 of Lophiomys imhausi. Taxonomy (NCBI): domain Eukaryota; kingdom Metazoa; phylum Chordata; class Mammalia; order Rodentia; family Muridae; genus Lophiomys; species Lophiomys imhausi. The sequence continues at coordinate 2,081,850 of CAJQZJ010033126.1, read as the reverse complement.
AGATGCCCCTCTTTTATTATATGCATCTTATATACAAGCAAAAACATTAAAATATCACTGATAATAGCTCTATGTAAGTGCAAAATCACTGACTCAAGCCAAATACACTTTTTTTTTCCAAATACATTTTAACAGCCTAATCTGAGCTCCTCTAAATAGGGCAAATATCTGAAAACTGTTTAAATCTTTTTTAAAAAACATGGGGGAACTAAAAATACGCCCTTCTTGTTGAATTTGAGAAGTTTCATAAATATTTAATCATAAATTCATGTTAATGTTTATGTCCAAATGCTATTATCTCTCTTGAGACATGCAGCAAAAAATAGCTGTAGTATCAGGAGTAGTGTGAACATCAGAGTGGCCCAGCTCTAAGCTCATTACTCAACTAGGCCTGTGCTATTGTATAACTATTAAAACTAAAGTGCTTCACCTTCAGCATTTAATGGTAACCTTTGTAGGACCATAGTAAAGTCCAAATAGGCCATTCAAAAACTCACGGTGTGAACTGCATCAGTCACATACGGCTCATGACACACACCGCACTGTGCACACACCATCAGGCATAGAGCCAACCACGTATCAAGTATCCAGTGAGTGAATTCTTACTTCCAATTTCCCTCAACCAAACTACACATAAATGAGAAAAACAGGAACATTTTAAGACATTTTCTTCAACTAATATAAAACAATGTCTTTGGCTGTGGCCATCCGTCTTCCTCAATGATAGTTTGGTCCTCAGCTATTTTTGTGACTAGGGACACCACATTGAGACATTACTTTTATCTCTACATTTCAAGACACTTGTCAGGGAAAGCTGTGATTAAACTACCAAAATACAGTATCTTGGAGGAATAATGAACATTGAGCACAAACTAAAGTGATTTTGCATATTCTACCCCGTGATTGAAGAGGCCAGAGCTCGTCACACACTATAATTCAATGAAAAAAACAGCTTACACAAGGAAGAGCTCAGACTTTCAAACACCCTGCTGGCGCAATGCACTATGCTACCATGTTAGAAATGAATAATGATTTAAACACGACTCAGGGGCTAAAAAGGACAATTGTTGTCCTTTTTATTCCATCTAAATAATAATGGGAAAAGGTGCTTATATTTTGTTTTATTTTTCTTCATTAAAAAGTTAGTGAAAATGGCCAGTTGGTTTTTGTTTACACCGATGTTTACAGCAGTTTCCTGTCTCCACCTTCTGAACCAAAATATAATGCCTGGCTCCTGCAATTCTTTGTCTGAATAGAATTTTTCTGCAAGCAAATTTTTTATCTGCATGCTGGACATTTAGAAACCAGGGACCTTCAAAATATTGTGTTTCTCTAGCTTCTTGACTCAACGACTTTTTAAGAGGCACTGATGCCTTGGTCTGGGCTATGGAGTGTCCCAGCCCATCAATTAGTTGCACACACAAAGCTTATTTGCATTACAGCTAAATGCAATAACAGGACTCAGAGCTAATTTGAATTGTAGGTTTTTTTTTTTTTTTTTTTTTTTGGTCTATGTAATAGCTCTGGCTGTCCTGTACTCACTCTGTAAACCAGGCTGTCCTTGAACTCACAAAGATCCTCCTGCCTGTGCCTCCAGAGTGCTGGGATTAAAGGTGTGTGTCACCATGCCTGGCTCAAACTGCACTTTTGAAAAAGATAACTCACCTCTGAATTGGATAACCTCTCATTGATTATCAAATAAAAATAATGTAGGTAACAGAAGATGCTATCCAGTCTGTAGGTCTCTTGAAATGAGTAAGGTTCATATGTCAGTCAGATATCTGGAAACTGCAATATGTTTTCACAAAGGGAAATAAATTTTAGACAATTGTTACATTGTTATCACAGAGCTAAATTTGTTCTGCTGAACTGGAAGAATAAATAAAAAAACAGAAGCTTTTACCTAGTGACTGAAAACTGGAAAAATCTCAAACATGAATATATTAATCAGTAGTTAAGACATATTAATTATGGTATATTATTCAGAACAAAAATAAATAATAAAAACTCAGTTACATGAGTGAATCATAAAATAATTAAATTAAGGCAAGCAAAACATGAATGATCATTGACGATATGTTTTTATCTCCATGCAGATATGTAACAGGAGAAAGCAATCGATGGCAGATGGTTGGTTAGTGGTAGCTTAGGCTCAGAGGTGGATGAAGACTGCCACGTGGAAACAATAGAAAAGTCTGTGGGCAAGAGAGTGACAAGCAGGTGTACCATTTCCAAAAGCAATGGAAGACACAGTTGAGATGCGTGCTGCCACATTTCTAGGCTCTTCTAAGAGATTGGCCAACCTGGGCAAATGACAGATTTGAGGTTTTTACCAAGTACCATGTCTGTACTCCCTTCTAGAAAGTAAGTGTGTGACAGAGGCAAATATTAACATTTTAAATAGTGACATAAGCATACCATGTCAGAAACAGAGATGGACAAGCTTTTAACAACATCAGAATTCATTCAATAGCAACCAACCCATAAGTCATGCTGGGTTTTCTGGCTGGAACTTTCAAAGCAATTCTGACTTCTTTTGACAGTTAGACACAAGCTCTTTCATTCATCTCTTAACCACTAATAATAACTTTCACATCACACAGAAAAACATCTATATGCATATAATTATATAGGTTACAGAATAGCTGCAAAGGGCCAAAGAGGCCTCAGCAGAACCCAAGAAGGTCCAAAGAGACCTGACTAATAATGAAGTAAAGGGGATACTGTGGGAACTAGTGCACGCCATTAAGGGTCTACTTGAGACATGGTGGCAGAGTCTAGCTGCAGATTCAGAACTGAGCCTCGCCTCAGAGTGTGTCATGCTACAGAAGTGGAGTATGGAGAAGAGGGCAGCACTGGGCCAGCTGGGGAAATGGGCAAATGGATGAATAGAAGGTCCCCAAAAAACAAATGCATAGATGGACAGATTACAAGTCCAGATGGATGAACAGGTGGAGATATAGCAGTCTGGGTAGGCCACACCAACAATAGGGATGAAGCTAAACTGAAGCTTCTAAGGCAATGGATACTTCTCTGCCCATAAGTCCCTTTATGCAGGTGGTCAGATGGCAGCTTTTGGGGGACTACTGACTACCAAGTATTTGTGTCTGTCTCTTTATTGTGTCCAAATGAGAGTACTACATGCTTTCCACTGTCAGGATTGTTCAGCAAGTTCTTAGGCCTGGTTTTCTTTATATGATTTTAATATGCCATGTGTTCATATGTTCTGTTTGCAATTTACTTTGATAAATGTGTAGGGTGGTACAAGTTGTACTGTTAGAATTAAGCTGTTAGTCTGTGCGTCCTGGGTTGTACTGAACAGATGATGCTAATTGTGTGCCCAGCAAGGTACAGAGTCTTCCTGTCTAAGTTTTTGCATTCCGAATGGGGTCAAACGTTACATACAAAATAGCTTTTGGGTCGAGGACAGCCTGGAAAGATAAAAATAACTGTTTTACACAGTACTGAGTAGCTTAGAGCAGGGCACAGCTTGAGAAAAGTCTTAAGAAGGACAATTAGAGTGTGTGTGTGTGTGTGTATGTGTGTGTGTGATGCCTGAAACAGTTATGAAACAGTTACTGTGAAGAAGGGGCTGAATATGTTGGCACTCAATAGGAAGATGAAGGTGGATCTTTGTGAGTTCTAGGCCAGCTTGGTCTACATAGTCAGTTTCAAGCTAGCCAAGGCTAAAAAGTGAGATGCCGTCTCATAAAAATAAATAAATAAAAACAGTTAGCCTTTTCACCCACATAATAGTGAGAATTCTCCTGAGAGGAAAGGGGTTAGACACTGCCCCATCCAAAATGGACATCAGGCCTCTGGGAAGAAAGAGAAATGAAGAATAGGTTAAGAAAATTAGTGAGGGGAAGGGTACAAAAGGAAAACAAAACAAGAAATGGAATTCCTAGGTTCCGGTCTAAGATAAACCGTATTTGGGCTGGCTGAGAATAAAGCAAAACAAAAGAAAAACAAACAAACAAACAAATACACAAATCACCACTGTCCATGGATGCTCTTGTAGTCAATGGCCCAGGCCTGTGGTCTAAAGTCACTGCAAAACTGGTCTCAGTGCCTGAACTTCCCATTGTTTAGATGACCAGACCATGAAAACGTATTAGGAACTTCACAGTTAAAAAAGATCATATTCCTGACCATGTGCGATTTTATTACCATGAACTCTCAGAGGGAGACAAGTTGCATTGCTTAAATTTTGTCAGGTGACATGTTAGACAAAGAAGAGTCTATCTGTCTTAGTTCATAAGGAAAGTGAACACAGATCAAGTAAACTTGTCATGAATGTACGGCAGGAAAACAACTTCAGAGCTTATTATGAAATAGAAAATTATTTCAAAAGAAATGTCTAAGAGAAAAATCTCCTTCTAAGTGGGATGCAACAAAAAGGGCAAATGAGAAAAGCATGTAATTGTTTGTCCCTTCAATTGGATCAATGAGGAGTTAAATGCCTGATACCCACAGGCTATCCAAGTTAAAAGGGGAATAGAAATCTAATTTGTTTTCACTGCCTACCAGAATATAATATGCTATGTAAGAGAGGAGATATAAATAGGCATTGAATTTATCAGATAGCTCTTATGCCACTCCAAAAGCTATCCAAAGATAAAATGCATAGACTCTGTAGTATAACACCCTTTATGGCCCAAAATGCACAGAATGTCATAATTAAACTTTAAAACACTCGACTTCTTAGGCCTTGTTTTGTTTTCCTCTTAATACTCCACATGTCCAATCTTTTAAGTTCATAACCTCTCTGAAAATTTACATTTTATTTCAGTAGGTTTACATATTTCATGATGATAAAAAATTAGCATGTTCTTCCTTTGTACTGGGGACATTTAAAGTCAGGCCAGCATCAAGCTTGAAGAGATTTTTTTTTTCCTCCTTGTACTTTTCATCACATCTGGATAGCCCCCTGGGAAGAAAGGTCATGGGAATGTGGCTGAAGTCTGGGCCATTCCTTCTCAAGTCCATAGGGAATTGCAGATCCTTTTAATGGAGACCAGTGCTGCTTATGAAACAGGATGAGAATTAAAGAAGGGAGCAGTGTTTATTATAAACCATAGTGGAGTCCTAATTGGCCATATGGTTTTACTGCTGCTTCTTCGGGTCAGACTCAGCTCCTGGCTGGCCATTTAGCAATTGGTCCCTGTGATACTGTCTTAGAAACATCTTGGAGTCTTTGGCTATCAGGAAATAGTTTGTAGCAGCTGTAAGACAATAACCTAGATAAGGGGAAAAAAATAAGATAAAATGAAAAATCAATGCCAAAAAGAAACAATATCACAGAAAAAAACAATGGTTTTTTTTCTAGCTTACACCCTTTTCTCTTCTTCCTTCATTTACGTTTATTTGTGTGTGTGTGTGTGTGTGTGTGTGTGTGTGTGTGTGTGTGTGTATTCAATCTTACCACAATATGTATGTGAAGGTCAGAGGACAAGTTGCTGGAAACTGTTCTCTTCTTCTTCCACCATGTGGGGATCAAACTCAGATCATTAGGCATAGCTGGAAGCCCCTTCACCCTCTGATTCATCTCCTTGGCTCTTATATGGCTTTCAGTGTGGAGGAATTAGTTACAAATACCAATGAAGCCACTTAGTACAGAATATTACTTTTAACTCACCAAATCAGTATTTCACATTTTCAAAGGTTCTGTTTTTGCAAATTGGGAACCCACACTACTTTTTTTGTCTGATCACATGTCCTTTGGACCTGGTCAGCTAATAAAAATATATGGCAAAAAGCAATATTGCAAAGTTAAAATAATAACAATAAATAAAACTGACCAGGACTTATCATTCACATGGTTCTGTCTGCCTCTTCCTGTTCATTGCTTTGCTTGCTGCAACAACCTGTGGATTTTCCTTGTGTTCAAGAGTGGTCCACTGTACTTCCCAGTCTTGCTCTCAGTCAGTTCATGCCTATTCTAATCCTAGCCTGGCACGGGGGGGGTTATGAAGTGCAGAGGAAACTTGAAGCTGCCCAGACTGTCTGTCTGCTACTCAGGGTGCAGAACTCACAATTCCCACATCCAGTCCAGCCAGTTCTCCTCTTCCATTCTGCCTCCTGATTGGACAGCACCCTCCATAACTTCATCCGCCCAATGGTCCAGTCATCCCTTGCTTGATGCTGAGCTTGAGCAGTGGTTATTCTTCGACTACTTTATTATTCACTCTTCTTTTAGCTGTCCAACACACCAAAAAGAATGAGGGGAAAGAGGGAGAAAAGAGAGAAAAGGTGACTGCTGCCACTGAAATCTCAAAGGAGCAGGGGACCAAGAAGGTGGTGACTGCCATGCTTGAGAAAAAGCCTGAGGTTTTCAGTACTTCCCGGACATCCCGTTCATAAAGGACCTTATCTGTTTTAGACTCTGCTACATCCAGCAATCTATGGAAAAGGGCTGCTCTCCACAGCACTGAAAGTTCCTCCTGTGACTGCCCAGTTCACCAGGCCTTGAGTAAATAGCTACCCAATCACTGACTCGGGATAGCCCACAGCTATGGACCAAGTGGGATAAGAGCAAAAGCAAGACTTGGATACTAGGAACTGCAAAGTTGTGCAGCCCCAGAGCAGACTGTTTTCTTTCCTTTGCAGTGTATTTTGGGGTTCCCAACAGCATCATCAAAGAGAAGGTAGACTCTGCCATTAGAGGCATTACGGGTGTGCTTGCTGTGTCACATGTAAGTCAGTAGGTATCAGAGAGGAAAGTGGTTATGTCTATGCTCAGTGTTTTGACCTACAAACATCTGAATGATTAGTAGCCTAACATTATCTTTAAAAAAAAATGAGAGCCTGAGATGACCACAAGTACTGCTGCAGAGGACCTGGACAGGGAGCTAGCCTGAGATGACCACCAGTCCAGCACTACATAGCATTCCTGAGACCACTCCTGAGATGGCCCCAGACTCTTAGAGACCCCAGGTGCCACTTTATTGGCTGGATGTGGTGATGCATGCCCTTAATCCCAGCACTTAGGAGGCAGAGGCAAGTGGATCTCTGTGAGGTCAAGGCCAGTCTGGTCTACCAAGTGAGTTCCAGGATAGCCAGGGCTGTTACATAGAGAAACCCTGTCTCAGAAAACTTAAAAACAAAAACAAACAAAAAAAGAGGTGCAAGTAAGTGATGGAGACATAGAAGAGAAAGAGAAACAGAAGGATGTGGGCACAATAAAGAGAGGAAGAACTGTAGACTCAACTGGTAATAAAGAACAGCTTTATGTGAGCAACTGGTGATGCTACCTGGGACCATGGTGGGGTCCTGGCTTATGCTGCCACATGTGGTCTTATCTGGGTCTGTAGCAGCAGGTGTCTGTTACCACCAAGACCAGGCTGATTTCCTTGGTCTGGACTGCTGCCTGAGGACATGTTGATGTCTGAGGGCTGTGCAGAACTGGCCCCACCCCTCACCTAGGCATTGTGGGAGAGCTGACCCTGGGCCCATGACAGCAGGAGAGCTAGCCCTTCCCCGAGCCAACTCAAGTACTCTGGAGAGTGGACCCCACATGTGTATTGTTTGACAGGGTCATGGCTACATTAAAGAGCAATGCCTCTGCCCCATGAGTATGGCAAATCCTTCCCCAGGTAAATCTCAGAGGGATGGAAAAGGCTTCCTTGGTCCAACTGTGAATACTGATAGTGTATGCAGAAAAGGCCCATCATAATTTTCTCCATATAGATGTTTACATACTGAAGACTGCTCTCCTACAGAGACTGCTCCTACCAAGACTAGTTAAGCTTGCTTTTCTGTTCACACACATATAATAACACCACTTCCATGCTCAACTGCATATAATAAACACACTAGGCTTCTGGTATGGTATAGCTTCTCCATCAAGGAACACAGTCTACCCAACCCCTGCTTTTCTGTGTCAGTGTGCTCAAATATCTGTCTGTCCTTTCCTCATTCGCTGGACTCCCCAGTTAGGTTCATCTCCAGAGATATGGGGACACAGCAATATCTTCTATTTCCTGCCTCAATAGCAATGATACCCTCTTATGTTTGAGGATCAAGAGAGAAACATTAACCTATTAAACTGAAACATTTTAATTGTATAATGATTTGATGTTACCCACCCCAACTTTAAGTATTTTAAGACAAAGTCTCTCTCCAAAGCTGTGGTGGTTGAATGAGAATGGCTTCTCATAGCATCATATGTTTGAATGCTTAGTCACCAGAAAGTGGAACGGTTTGAAATGATTAGGATTAGGAGGTGTGGCCTTGCTGGAGAGGTGTGACCTTGTTGAAAGAAATGTGTAACTAGAGGTGGGCTTTGAGGTTTCAAAGTCCAAGTCAGGTCCAGTTTCTGTCTCTGTCTCTGTCTCTCTCTCTCTCTCTCTCTCTCTCTCTCTCTCTCTCTCTCTCTGCCTAAATATCAGGATATAAAGCTCTCAGATACTTCTCCAGGGCCATATGTGCCACCACCCTGATAATGGACTAACCTCTGCACTGTAAGCAGGTCCTCAATTAAATGGCTTTTTTTGGACTGTGGTTGTTGTTGTTTTAATAAGAGTTGCCTAGGCTAACCTCAAATAAATAGTAATCCTCCTACCTCAGTATCCCAAGTGCTGGAATTAAAAATGTGATGTATTGGGCATGGCTCTGTGTTACCTGTTTCTAAAATTTATCTTTTGCCAGGCATGGTGGCGCATACCTTAAATATCAGAGCCCGTGAGGCAGAGGAAAGCAGATTTAGTGAATTCTAGATGATCCTGATCTACACAGGAAGTTCCAAGCCAGCCAGGGCTATATGGTGAGTCCCTGCTCATCCCCTCCCCAACACACACACACACACACACACACACACACACACACACACACACACA
>CAJQZJ010033126.1:2015910-2069797 GCA_907164525.1 Lophiomys imhausi | reverse complement strand
TGTGTGTGTGTGTGTGTGTGTGTGTGTGTGTGTGTGTGTGTGTGTGTGCACATGTATATTCACTTACATGTATTATAGGTAGTTTTAGGTAGATAGTTATTAATAGGACTTCTTATGACTTTTCCAGATATGCTTACTGTTAATTTCACCTCTTTGCTCCTTCTGTATTAATCTTCTCCTCCCCTCCATAATTAGAACCCTATTATTCTACCCAATTCCTCCTTTAGATTATTAGGACACTGCTATTCCCTCTCCCCAACCTCCTACCCTGCATTCAGCATTGGTCTCTTTATTTTCCTGTTTCTTCAGTTAGTCTATACTATGTATTCATCTCTGAATATTTGGAACTAGGAACCTAAGATGAGAGCATGTGACATTTATCATTCTGAGTCTGGGTTACCTCACTTAATATCATCATTTCTAGCTATATACCCTTACCTTAAAATTTCCTGATTTCATTTTTCTTCATAGCTGAAAAGTATTCCATAGTGTAATATACATTTGGTACATTTTAATGAGAAACAATAATGATATGAATCACCACTGCATGGATTGATGAAAACAATTATAATCTACATTATAAATGTGATCATTTCCTTACTAGAATTACTACTCCCAAAAATCTGACCACACATACCTTTGGCATGAAGTAAAAAAAAAAAAATGAATTAATGTAGTTTAGGAGTAAACAAAATTGCTCATATTCAGAAAGGAGATTGTTTTAAATTGATTTTTGTTCCTGTCATAAAACAGTAGTCAAAAGTAACTCAAGGAGTAAAGGATTTATTTAATTTTATACTTCCAGATAACAATCCATTGCTGAGGGAAATCCATGCAGGAATTCCAGTCAGGAACTTGGAAGCAAGAATTAAAACGGAAGCAGTGACAGAACTCTGCTTATTGGCTTGCCCCTCATGGCTTGCTCAACTGCCATCCTTATACAAGTGAGCACAACCTGTCCAAAGCTGGCAACATCCACAGTGGTCTGGGCCCTCCCACATCAGTCCTTAATCAAGAAACTGCTCCACAGCCATGCCCATAGGACAATCCGATGGAGACAATTACTCAGTCGAGGTTCTCTCCTCCCAGATGTTGGTTTCTGTCAAGTTGATTAAAACCAACCAATACAGAGATGTAAGTGAAGTGTGGTGACCTGGAGAAAACGTGCCCCATATGTCTACCTTGGGGAAGATTTGGGATTATAGACACAAGGTTTTTTGGCCTCTTTACTCACATCCTCTTTTTTTAATAATTTATTTTTTATTTCTTCAAGATATATCTCAATCACAATCTCTTCCCTACTCCTCCCTCCAGTCCCACCATTCCACCCTCATTCCCCTCAACCACCCCATCCTCTACCCTTTTTTTTTTGTTTAAGGTATATCTTTCCCCCCCAACAGCTCTCCCTTTCAGTCCAACAAATGGTTCTTTCTCTTATAACTATAAATACAATACAAAACAACAGAAATAAATAGGCCACAATTATGAGAGTTATATGGCTTAGCATACATTCCCAATGTCCAGTCCATATGTATTTGGCACCTGACTTTAACATTCTACTATCTAAACATCTCCATGAGTTTAAAGTTCTATATCTAACTCAACATTCATACTAACTTGCAACACAATTTTAAAAATATCTTCTTAGATCCAGAACACACTCTTGATTCCTAAACAACTCAAAATTTAACTTGAGACTCTAGCTATCTATTCTTCAACCACCTCAGAGACCTGAGAGGGATAAATATATCTGCTTATATAGGAAGTGCAGGGCCCGCAGCTTCCAAAACTAAGAAATGACATACCAGTGGCTGCCTGGACAGTTCCCAATTTCTCTCCATACATTACAGAATTAATCTTCAGCCATTTGGCCCCATTTCTCTGACAGACATTGATTGTAGAGCAGGAATTATGAAGGACTTACTTACCCTGTCTTGGCAGAGCTAGGCTGTCCACTTACCTGCTTCCAAGTTTTGTCCTTTTTGGACAGAAGTCTGTCTACAGTTGAAGCAAGTGGTTTTTCTTGCCAAGAGAAAGGCTTACCACCAATTCAATCATCTCCCACTGGAGATTCTTTGATGCTCATCTTCTACTTGGAGTAGAATAGGGGGTGCTGTCAGGAGCTGACATGTCTCGATATCAAAAAATCTTAAGTTAAGAAAACATCTTTGAATGTCATATTCTGCAGATCTCTTGAGGTTTTTGAAGACGCTGTATCTATCTCTTATATTTAGATAAGCAAATGTTGCTTGTCTCTTAGCAACTTGATTTCTGAGTAGCTTAGAAAATAACTGTGATAGACTGTCATAGTAACTAACAAAATGACATGCTTGCATGACTATTAGTTTCCATTTCTTAATTATCCTAAACAGTTTATGATGGTTGGTAGCAAGAGGCCAAAACTTTACATTTCATTTTTAAGCATTACTAGGTACAATACCTTTAAGAAGCATTACCCCTAATTTTGTATCAATATACAAATATCAATACCATTGTGGCCAAATATAATCTTAATTTTGTATCAATATACAAAGATCAATACTGATGTAGTCCAATGCAATCTTAATTTTGCATTAATATACAATGATCAATATCAATTTAGCCAAATATAATATTAATTTTGTATCAGTATACAAAGGTATAAGGCCATATTCAATAATCTGTCCTTTTTTCTTGATCTTTCTTATACTATGTCTATGTCCCATTTTTTCTCAAGTCTGTTCACTCCTACATAGGAGAGAAAGAAGGATACAGAAAAGCAAAAGAGAGAAGTCCCTGGGTCTAACCTCCAAATCAATTTAACAAGACCACTTAACAGCTTGTAGTCTCTTTCCCTAAATAACAAAATTTTCTATTATCCATCAAATAACTAAGGGGGGGGGGAAACACCCTCCCCACCTTCTGAGGATGGGACATCGCTCTCTTAAAATGACTTCCTGCTGATTTGGGACGTAGTAAACCTGTTTGGGGCCCAAATAAGAATGGAAAAATGGTTAAAAATGTTAATAGAATCATTTGATGTTCAGTCCTTTTGTGCTCAGCTATTTAGATGTCCTAAGAAGTTCGTAGACAGAAGCTGATCTTCAGGGCTTTCCTTTTAAGTCTCACTTGCCATTCTTTATGACAAATGTGTTCTGGCAGTCATCATGCATGAGAAGACAAAGCCCTACTCAGGGAAGATGCAGCCAGAATTGTCTGTAACCTTCTACTGCCAGAGTCCATCTACTCTCTGCTTCACTTTTGTTACTTTAGCTCACATCATCAAAACCACTGTCCTGCGAATTTGGTTTCTTAACCAGCCCATCCTAACGGGTCATAATATCCTTTCTTCTCATCTAATACTACTTATTCTACTAGTGATAAAGCTAAAACTTGGCAAATTTAAACTTTATTAAGCCAGAAGGAAATGTAAGGGTAAGAGATATGTATGTGAGCTCTTAATTATTCCAGCTTAATGTCCAGAGGTTCATTTGACTGAGATATACTCAAGAGTACACAGCATTTCACTCCGTGTCTTCAATCCTGTCACTGTGTATGTGTTGAAAAAATTATTAATGGGAAATAAAAGTTAATATTTTTAAAATAAATTTGTTTCCTCATGGTATTTTTCCATCATATTAGTCACCTGAGAGTGAGTATCAAAGAACATGTGGCCATCTTAACTTCTAGAGCCTAAGAAATGTTGCATCACCTTTTGAAGCTAAAAGTACATACCACTGCAAGAAGGATTAAGTTAGTTCGGATTCCCAGCAAAAAATACTCTCCACCTAGCTTTCAAACTGCAGTCACCATCTCTATGAGGGAGTTACAACAGCACAGCAGCAGACACTGACAAACCTCTTGTCAAATTAGAGTGAAGATTCTTCAAGTCAGTCCTGACATCCTTAATCTGAGTAAGATTCCTAAATACATCCCAAAGCAAGACCTGGCCAGTCACACTGATTACATACCCAAGTATATCAGATAAAACCCACATATGACTTGCAAAGGGGGATCCATGTAGAACCTGCAGAGCATATTCTCCTGACTTCCTAGGCCAGGAGTTCTTGCCAATTTGTTGGGGAGACAAAACTACACATCACAGAATTCCATGGTTTATAGGTTATTACTGTCGCCTGTACTGGTGAGCCATTTGTTTTTATTAATGTAGAATTTAATAAAAACAAAATGAACTCTCCTGTGACTTCCAAAGGGAATTCTATTAATGAACTTTTTCTGTTACTACAATGTAGAAATGTCTAAATTAAATGAATCTTGTTTGACTGTTAAAATTATAAATTTCCTGAGAAAATATATGAATAAATTAATAAATGTAAATGACAGAAGGCCTCAGGTTAACCGGTTAAGACAATATTCAATTTATTTCTTCCAAACCTCACATATCTATTGAACATCTAGCTATTTATCTTGTTATTTTGTTATCTTTGGTACTTAATTTCAAGCAGGTAGCTGTTTCAAAAGAACACTCCCACTTTGCACATCACTCATGTCTCTGAACTTCAGTTAAAATAAACAAAGGAGAGGGACAGGTGTGAGCGCCCTTCCCGTTCAGGACTCTCCTTCCCCCTGCATCTCTGCAAGCCCATAGCCAAGTGGAAGTGAAGACAGAAATTCCAATGATCCTAAACAATCTTTCAGAACATCTCAGAGGCTCTCTCATGGTAGAAGATGAGGAATCTGATTATGCTGATTGGTTTTAGTCTACTTGATACAAACATATACATATCTAGGAAGGACTCTTAACTGAGAAAACACCTCCATAACATAAGTCTGCAAGAAATTCTGTGGGGTATTTGCTTGACCAATAATTGATACTGAAGGGCCATACCTGGGAAGATGGTCCTAGATGGTACAAAAAAGCAGGCTAAGGAACTCATGAGAGAAAGCCAGGAATCAACTTTCCTCCTCTTTGACTTCTGCTTCAGTTCTTGTGTCCAATTCTTGTGTTGAATTCCTGCCCCAACGTGCTTTAGTGACAAATTGTTACCTGGAAGTATAAGATGAAATAAGTCTTTTCTTTCCCAAGTTTCTATTGGCTATGGTGTTTTATCACAGCAATAGAACCCCTAAGTTAAGATATAGATGCTAGGCCAGGTGGTGATGGCACACGCCTTTAATCCCAGCACTTGGGAGGCAGAGGCAGGTGGATCTTTGTGAGTTCGAGGCCAGCCTGATCTGCAAAGTGAGTCTAGGACAGCCAGGGCTACACAGAGAAACCCTGTCTCAAAAAAAAAAAAAGATATAGATACTTAGAGTTCAAATTGCAGTTGCACAATATTGACCCAAGAAAGTATTCTGTTTAGATAGTGCAGCTGCAAACATTTAGGAAGGTTTTATTATAGACAAATTAACAATCCTTTAGCTTCTTCCCAACACAAAATTAATGTTATCCCTGCCCCTAGAGTCATTGCAGATGTGGCTGCTATGCCACATGTGCATCAGTAGGTGCCAGAGAGGAGAGAGATCATGTCTATATTCAGTGTTCTGACTTATGAACATCTGAATGAATAGTAGCCTAACTTTCCTGGGGGAAAAAAAGCAAGCTGGATACCAGCACCACTTTGGCACCATGGGGTAGCCTGAGATGACTACCAGACCAGTACCAGGCAAGCAGCAGATGGTCTCCCAGGACAGGAAACAAACCAGAAACTAGAAGAACTCTGCCTGGCCCTGGATGTAGGGACTGTGGTGAGCCACTCCTGAGGGAGTGAGTGTGAAGCAGCCAGCCCTGCCTTCACTCTGCTATGTGGTGGTATTGGCTAGGGAGAGATGCCCTCCCCTCCCTTTTGCCCTTACCACCATTGGCCTACAGGAGATCTGGCCCAGAAGAGGGTCACAAGAGCAGGAGAGCTGTCCCTGCCCCTCACATGTTGCAGCACTCAGCAGAGCAGGCCCTGCACCTTTCCACATTAGAACTGGCCACGCAAGTAGGTGTTGCAGGTCCAGAACCAGGGCTTTGAGTTGGCCCACCCCAACATCTACCACATGGATGAACTACTGGAGTGCAAGAAGAGGTCAGTTCCGCAACCCAGGACTGCAGGATCTCCATGACACAGGACAGTTATAGTATATCTGAGGGAGTTCCAGTAAGGTCCCAGTACTGATGGAGTGGGGTTACCAGACCAAGGAGTCATTATAATGAACATTTGCAAGCCGAATGTGTGGACAATGGGGAATACTGTGGGACATATTGAGATACACCGCAGCTTCCACAATGAGCTGTTATTTTTTATGCTGGATCAGATTATCAGGGTGGAGGGTGGGTCTTGGGGGGAGGTGGGAGATGGGAGAGAACAGGGTGCATGATGTAAAATTCACAAAATAAAATTTTCTCCAATAATTTTTTTAAATTAATAGTCATAAAAGGGTCAAAATAACCATTTGAAGGAGCTTTCTAAATTCAGACTTCTGCCTGGATGGACCTTTGTCCATTAATTGTAAGAAACCTGGGGACTATCAGAAGTTAGGTAGCCAGGATTATAAAGAAACAAATGAGAAAACCAGTATTTTACATGAGTAAAGTATATGCAATTTATATAATTCTGTGATTCTATAAAAAGCTCAAATTAAGGCTCTCCTTACTCCTGAAAGTCTGGTTTTCTGACTTCAGTCTGGGGCTACAACAGACAGATTCAATACTATTAGTTGTTGTTTTCCCTTTTGCAAGTCAATATGCACTTCTCCTACCAAGAAAGCATTACATAATCTGTCCACACCAAAGGGTTCCTGCACATTAGTTAGTTGTGTTAACCTCTTCAGGGAAGACTGTCAGTGATTCTGTGTTGGCTTTTCTTTCTTCAGATTTTCTCATTGAGAACCTAGTACTTCTGAAGTTATATTCATAACAATATTTTTTCTTTTAAAAATTATTTATTTATTCAAGCTACATCTTGATCTCAGTCCCTTCCCTCCTCCCCACCTGGTCTCACCCTCCCACCCTCTTCTCCTTCTCCCTACTCTCCTTCTCCTCGGATGAGGGGAGTCCCCCACATATCAACCCTCCTTAGTTCATCAGTCACATGAGGGCTAAGAGCTTCCTCTTGCACTGGGGCTTGACATGGCAGTCCAGTTAGGGTAAGGAGTTACCTCTGCTAACAGGTAACAGAGTCCATGCCAAAGTCAGCCCCTCTTGCCCCCTTGCTAAGGGATTGAAATCTTGGAAAGGTTCATTCAAACAATGTTATTAAAAATATATCAATTATCCAACAATTATTTATACACACATAAACTCATATACATACATACACATATACATACACATGTGTACATATATACATGCATACATACGTACATACATACATACATATAATGTACATACATACATGCATACATATGTACATACATACATCCTATTTTAGCTATCTATTTCTGTGTAACAAACAACTACAAAATTAGTAGCCTACATAGAAAATCAATAATACTTGTTATCTGACATTTTCTGTGTATCAGGAAGTTGGGAGCAATTTAGTTGGATGGCCTGGCTCAGGGCCTTTTATGGGGTGCAGTCAGGCTGTTGTGAGGGGCTGCAGCTAAAGGTTGAGGTTGAAGGACCTGTATGTCTCAGTTACATGACATTGTAGAGGTTCCTTATCACATGAAGTATCTATACACAATTAGAATTCCTAACATGACCAAAGAAACAACAAATTAGTGGCCACACAAATTCTATGTCTTGGTTCTGAAATGGTATATATCACTTTTATCAAAAGCTAGTCATTAGAAGGAGATCATTGAGCCTTGCCCAGTCACAAGAAAAGATAAACTAAATGACTTTTTGAAGGGAGTATCAGAGAGAGACTTTGGGACATATTTTAAAACTCACAGGCTCTATGTACTCCAACAGAAAAATAAATAAATACGCAAACAAACTTTTTCCTCATCTCTTAAACTTATCTTTGGAGCAGAAATAAAACTATCTCTAATTTTTTTTTGTTCTTTTAAAATTTTTGTTTTTGTTTGTGGGGGGGGGGCAAACAAGCATGAATATCAGGGTGTTCTTGGGGAGGCCAGAGAATGTCTTTCTTGAATCATTTCTCTCCTTCAACCACAGATTTCAGTAAGGAAATGCTGGCCATCAGGCTGTGTGGCAAGCACTTTTACTGCCTGAGCCAGCCATTCTGCAGTCCCTCCATGGATGTTTAAGTTAGCACACAAAGTAAATGGTTTCATAATGCCATATTTTTATGTCATTCTACTTTGTTTTCCTTCATCCTGTCCTCTACTTTCCTTCCCCCTCCTTCCCCCTCTTACTCTTCTTTTCCTCTTCCTAATAATTCCTCTTCATTATATACTTTTTAAAAATGAAAATTTTTTTTCTGATTGAAAGGTTAAGTTTTATGATCCTTTTCAGTTTAAAGTCTCAAATATTTATGTATATGATAAAACTAATTTTAAACTAAACTTAGAATTAATAATCTTAGAACATCTAACCTTTCTGTTAATGAATATGGAATATATGTCCATTTTTACCTTATTTAATGTCCCTTGATAATCATGATTTCCTCTGAAGAGATTATACACAACTGTGTATTATGTTGAATTCATTACTAAGCAGTTGTGCACTTATTACAATAATATATTGCCATTCACTAACAGAATTATATTCTTCCAAATTATATCTGTATTCAATTTTGTTCATCATTCCTTGATATCTGGATAACTAGCATATGCCTACACTAATCTTATATCTTGCCATCTCTCTATATTTTTTCATTAAATAAAATATGTTCTCTAATTCTGTAAATTTTGAAAAAAAAGATTACAGTGTTGAATGTGCCTTAGAACACTATAGACCATATATATATATATATATATATATATATATATATATATATATCTTATGGTTGCAAATAAATACTTATGAATGAACGAATGATAGACATAAATATTGGTAGCTTTATGAATGGGGTAACTCTAGAGCTATGAGGAAGAAGGAAGGGGAAGTTGATGGGATTTCTACCGTAACACTTAGTATTCATTTTTACAAACCAAAAAGCTAGGACAAACGTCAAAACTGCTTCTATCAATAGTACAGAGTAGTGGAGGATTTTTATATAACTCTAGTTTTTCTAAAGTTTTATCTTTCTTTTGCATGTTCTGTAGGTGTGGTAGCCCAGAACTGAGGTGAATTTTTCTTCCATCGATCTCCATTTTATTCACTAGGGGAGCATCTCTCAATGTAACCTAAAGTTTGCCCATCCAGCTGTCCAGCTTTCTCTGGGAATCTTCCTGTATTCACCACACTCACTTGGCAGTCAAGGGGTTAGGAGGACCCAAACTCTTCTCTCCAAGCCCTCAGGCCAAGGTGCCCACAGAGCCACCTCCCCAGGCTCCAGTTATTTTCTATTAAAATTTCTTTTTCCAGAATTTTAAATGTTTACGAAAAGAAGAACCTCTCTGTTTGGTTGGCATCTATCTATGTATTATTGTTCAAATTGCCCTAGCGGATGTTCTCCGCTCGTTTTTGTGGCTGAATACTCTCCCGGACTGTTTCATCCTGTTTAATACAAAAGGATAAACCGAAGTTCATATAAGGTTCTTCCTAGTTCACAGATTCTAGATTCTTTCCCTTCTTCTTCCGTGTTCATCCCTTTCTAAAGGTTCATTACCTGGATCCACGATCAGTCTGTCTTCCCTTGCTCTTTATGTCCCCTTTTCCGAAAAGGTACCAGGACGCATTTGACTAAGGCATGCACAGTAAACAAGCTTGCTAAAATCCCTTGAACAGTGTTTTATGCTGTGTTTTGCTTTGGGTTTATTTCTTCACGAGGTTTCCAATTTACACTTAACATAAAAGTCCTAAAATTTCACCATCCTGTTCTATCCAAGAAAAGGTGTAAGGATAGGAACAGGTAGAAAAGCCACTCTGGAGTAGGAGGCTGCTGGGTTGTTAGTTTCTTCGCTGACTTCAGACTCCGGGATAGGAACCAATAGTTGACTTAGGAACAGACGGAAGCAAGCGAAAGAGCTGTAGGAGGAACACGTAGTACTTTTGCAGTTTCAGGGAGAGACATGTGTGCGTCCTGAGTAAGGGGAGACTGGGCCAGGGGCTGGAAACATCCCACAGCATCCTCACCAGCAGCAGCCAAACGGGAGAACCCGCCCCATGAGGGCGGAGACCTCTGAGCTGCAGTCGAGCGCCCAGGGCACCCAGAGACCCGCAGATCCCGCTCCTTCAATCTCTCTGGCGACCTTGACTGCAGACAAAACAGCAGGGGAACTTGACCAGGTGGGAAACGGCTTCCCAGCCCCAAACCTTCCTTGGTGCAGACATGAGCTACCAGGAGGCACAGCTGAACGATCCGCTTCAGGTAAAACTGGCAACAGGGGCAAGAGCTGAACAGTGCCTGTCAAGTTTCGGGCTGTGGTCTTGATTTGACAAAAAAGGGTAGATCTGACTTAATCTGACCTACACCTACTTGACAAACACTTTTTTAGTAACTTCAACAACCTCTTTAATTGCGTGAAATCATGTGGTTGACTCCTAACAGACTCTGGAGTTGGGTCAACTACAATGAGGAGACTTAAATTCTTTCGGATTACGAGCCATTCCTGCTTTTCCTTCTTATTGTTTATTATTAACACTATAGGCATTGCTTGAAGTCATTACTATGTTTGAATCCTTCATTTGACATTTTTTTTCATTTTCAAACTATTAAGTATTTAATCATTGTTTTATTTATTAAAATAGAGAGAGACAGACCATAGTGACACAGAAAGCCTGGTTTCCGGACATGAACACCAAGGGAAATCGAGTCTATCTGCAGCTGTTTTCAACGTAGTCAATTCTGTTATAGGATCCGGGATAATAGGTAAGACACCTATGTCTGCTTGGTAACTTAAGTAAATTTAAGTAAAAAGACAAGCCTTTCAAACTGTTATTATTCTGCTAGCATTCGCTGGTTACTTTTAAAGAAACAAGAAATCTTAAATGAGGAAATTGCTGGTTTTCTACCACAAAAGCCTTTCTTTTTATTTTTTCTAGTGCAGTAATGTGGAGTCCTTTTTTATGCTAACGATGCATTGTTTCCTGCCACAGCAGACGGCATCCTCTGGTGGGGGAGGGGCAGCACAGGGAAAATGGGCTTTTCATAGACTGCCTGGTCAATTGATCGTTTCATCTAACTCATTTGTTCTCCTTCTGAAGTAGAGTCTATTACTTAAATCATCTTAGTATCACTGAAACTTCGACATTCTTGTATACATTATGTGCACAAAATTTAGTGTGAGACTTTTTAACAATCCTATGAAAATTAAACTAGATCATATTTCCTTACCTACCTATATGTTGTTAAATTTAAAATGTGAACTTATGATATATTAGTTTTGCACATCTAATCATTAATATAGTTCCTTTACCACAGTTCTTTCAATTGGTAAGGATAGTATGTGTTATTCCAATAAATCAGAAGCAAGGGTGAAGCTTCTAAAACAGTAAAAACTTTAAAAGGGTATCTCATTATATTAATAGAAGCAGTATTTTTCAGCGTTTAGTATTCTTTTTGTAGTTGGAAACATTCCATTTCAGAAGATGCAGGGAAATCAAAAACCTGTCTATGGCAATCAATGCCCACCAAATATGTAACATTTTAACACACAATTTTTATATTTAATTTTCTTAAAGCTGTAAGTTTATCAAATGCATTGTTTTTTCTTAATTTATATTTATATTTATTATATTTTATGTGCATGTGTAAGTGTCTTGCCTGCATGTATGTATGCCACATGTATGCCTGGTACCCACAGAGGTCAGAAGAGGGTGTCAGATTCCCTGGAGGTGGAGTTAAGGATGGTTGTAAGCCTCCATGTGGGTGCTGAGAAGACTGTATTTGGCAAGAGCAACAGGTGCTCTTAACTGCTGTGCCATAGCTCTAGCCTCTGAGTTAATTTTTTCACAAGTTGTTGTGAATTCTGGTGTTACATTAATCCATATATGCATTTTTGAATGAACAATAAATTGGGCATTCCTAAGGTGAAGCAAAAGCAAGCAAGAACACAGGCTGTCTGCGTGTATCACTGAATATGGGGCAGTTCAATCTGACTGAATTCTAGACTTTATTCCTGATGTGAATACTTTCCTAGGTTTATCCAGGTAACAATGTTAAAATGTTCCACTTCACTGCACTCAGCAGCTTTGTTTTAAAGAGAAATCTTTTCTGAAAAAGAAATAATCTGGATAGAAGTGCTTAAATTATTTCACTTTGACTATTTCGTGCTCTGTAATCAAAAATTACCTGTATCCACAAAGCAGTAAAAGAATAATTTTATGAACCCCATTTATCTTGAGAAAAAGTAATTTTGCATTCCAGTTCTCCCAGCACTCTCTCTAGTTTCTACATGGTTCCTCCGTTTTGGCTCTAGAAGCTAGAAGCAGTCTTCCCTGAGATCCCACAGTGTTAACCTGCTCCTTTCCCCAGCAGCATGTAAGGAAGGAGTCTTTGTCCTCCATGGACTCTGGGGCACTATCTACCACACAGAAATAAGCATTGTTTGGGTGAACTGGAATCAATGTTTTGTTTGCTGCGTGCTTCCTTTCTTGACAGGTCCTTAGCTTAATGCCATTCCATTCTGAAATAAGTGCTAATATGCTAGTATTTAATTTAGCACTATCCTGGCCCATCTTATTACTACTTTTTCACAACTTATGTACACAATTTCTTTACCTTCCATCTAGGAATTGTGGGAGATTTTTTTGCATTTCTATGTGTCTTTGTAAATGTGACGGTTGGGGCATTTTATGTTTTTCCAGGATTGCCTTATTCCATGAAGCAAGCTGGATTTCCCTTGGGAATACTGCTTTTATTCTGGGTCTCATACATCACAGGTAAAAAGCATGTAACTGCATCCCTACGGTTTAAATTGTGCAATGATTTCTTTACTTACACAAATAGGCCGTGCAATTGGATTTCCTAGTTAATTAAGAAGCGCATCAAAGCATCCTAAGGAATTTAAGAACCACATCTGAGGAGATTTGCTTTTCCTCCTAATCCTTTAAACAGATTAGTAAAAGTAGCATGGTATAGCACAAAGCCTAAATCTGGTCATATGCCTTTTTCACTCCAAGCAGAAAGTGGTAGATAAGAAAGTCATTTCTAAGGCTCGTTTTAGCTGAGAGGGCACCACTCCACAGTGCGTGTGGCAGGGCTCGGTGGCAGGTGCAGAGATAAGCATCCATGGTCAGTGTCTGTGCTGGTGGTCCTGTGGTCTTGGTGTTCATGTGGCAGGGCTGGCCCCACCTCTTCTCTCCAGCGCTGCCTGGGTGTGCCCTGTCTGCCACTGCCTTCCTGTGCAACAGAAAACTGCTTCTAATTCACTTTCTCTTCTGCATCCGACTCATGTGACATCCATTCATACCCACATGTTGCCACTGATCCTATAGATGCAGGTCCAGTACTCAGATCACCTCTCCTCCATTCGGCTAGTCCTGCCATTACACCAGCTTACTTCGAGGAACAGGGCCTTTCCTCTGACTTAGGGTCACCTCCTTGAAACAGGCAGCAATCATTAGCAGATGCAGGGGTTGTTGAAGTTTTGTTTTTGCTTTGCTGTGGTGACAGCTATGAATGGTAGTCTAGAGAGATGCCTTGTGCAAAAGCCCTCCCCTGTCTCTTCTCTGAACCTGTGGCCTGGACCTCAACCAAGTCCCCTTCCTGTGCATTTATACACTTTCCCCAATCTTTACTTTTACAAGGAATTTAGACAACTCCTGCGGATAGCCCAAAAACCAGTCAACCTCTTTGCCACCACCAGGAAGAAGTAGGGCAATGCGAGATAGACTTGAGGCCCCAGAGACAGACCATCAGTCCTGGGGTGTTACTACTCTCCACACAAGACTACCTCCTTGACACCATATTTCCTCTGCCTTATCCATTCATTCCATGAAGTGTCTGTGTGTATGTGTGTGTGTGTGTGTGTGTGTGTATCCCACTGACTTTAACTACAGTTGTTTGCATGAGCAGAGGTATGGATTATTAATATAGCACAGTCAACTTATTAGTGGCTATACCACTAAAGAAAATGATACCCCCTTACCTAGCCACCACTAACTGTCTGTACCTTCACAAGGAAGGATGGGAAGTCTCATGATTCTCCCCACAAAGGGCATGATAGAGTGTTGATGGGCCCTGATGTTGTGCCGGTGGTAACAAGCTCCTGAGTATCAGTATTGTGCCATGCCTGGAAGACACTGTTTCACAGCACTTCTCCCCTTCCTCTGGCTCCTACCCGTTCAGCTCTCTCTTTCACAATGTTCCCTGAACTGCAAAGGGATCAATAGATATGTCCCACATAGGGTCAAGCACTCAGTATTCACTTAATCTGCCGATTGTGACTCTCTGCATGAGCTGTTTCCCACAGCAAAAAAGAAGCTTCTCTGACTAGGACTGAGAGAAATGTTAATCTATGCATACGAAATCAAGTGTCTTCAAAAGCCTTGTCATTTTTAAAATTTCCTGCTTCCCAGGTAAGTCGACAGCCTAGCTCTGCCAAGACAGGGTAGGTAAGTCCTTCATAACCCCTGCTCTACAATCAATGTCTGTCAGAGAAACGGGGCCAAATGACTGAAGATCGATGCTGTAATGTATGGAGAGAAAATGGGAACTGTCCAGGCAGCCACAGTTATGTCATTTCTTAGTTTGGGAAGCTGCAGGCCCTGTACTTCCTATAAAATCAGATATATTTATCCCTCTCAGGTCTCTGAGGTGGTTGAAGAACAGATATCTAGAGTCTCATAATTAAATTTTGAGTTGTTTAGGAGTCAAGAGAGTGTTATAGATCTAAGAAGATACTTTTAAAATTGTGTTGCAAGTTAGTATGAATGTTGAGTTAGATATAGAACTTTAAACTCATGGAGATGGTTAGATAGTAGAATGTTAAAGTCAGGTACCAAATACATATGGACTGGTCACTGGGAATGTACACTAAGCCATATAACCCTCATAACTGTGGCCTAATTACCTCTGTTGTACTGTATTGTATTTATTATTATAAGAGAAAGAGCCATTTGTTGGACTGAAAGGGGAAACTGTAGGGGGAAATAAGATACACCTTAAACTTAAAAGAAAAAAAAAGGGAAGAGGATGGGGAGTTGAGGGTGGGAGGGTGGGACTGGAGGGGGAATAGGGAGGGGACTGCGATTGAGATGTAACTTGAAGAAATAAAAAATAAAGGAAAAAAATTTCCTGTTTCCCAGTTAGTGCTGACAAATATTTAATTTCCACCCAGGTGTATCACCACAGCTTTACTGCATTGTAAACACATCATTATAAATCAGCGGGCAGAGAAAATTAGACATCTCACCTGTGAACCAGGATTGGAAGAAAATTAATAGTTTAGTAAGCCGACCTCATATTACATGCAAACAAGTCATACTGGAAATAGCATGTCCAGTTGCTGCTGTACCCATGATGTATGATCTCACCCAAGTCATCCACGGCAAGCTTACGCTCAGTAGGGATCATTCACCCATTCACTACTAACATCATCCTAATCCCTGAATAATTTTAATAAATAAAAGATTTCCCTCATAAAAGCCAAACAATTTTTATTTCAAGATTCATTTCCTTATGTTTTAGGAGCAAAATCTACAAATACAGTGTGGTGGAGGTTTGGATGTCTTTCTAACACAGCTATGTTGAATTAGTATGTAAAAGTTATGTAAAGGCTTCTGAAATACAGTCTCTTAAAAGGAACATATGAAATCAGCCTAAAGACCTGCTTCTGTCAGGAACACTTCTCAGGGCACACAATCCTGGTCAAATGGTGTACCTCAGGAGGAGGGCATCAGACTAACCAATGAGAAGACAGCCTGGGGCATAATTGAGAGACAGCAATATAAATGAAGGCCTGGAAACTCAAGAGAGAGCTTTTTGCTTGGCCTTGCTTCTGAACCCTGCTCAGCTGCTCATCGCTGCCTAACTTCAAAAGACTCTAGCTACCAAGACTTGCTGAAGATTGTGGCCTAGGTGGGCAGAGCTCAGGAAGGCTAAGAAAAGCCACAGAAAGTGGCACCTGCCATGAGCAAGCTCTGGCTGGCAGAAGGGGCATGGCTAAAAAAGCCTGAGACCAGCCAGAGACCTCAGTGCCAAGTGGCATGCTCCAACTGCTGGTGCCGTTGTTGTTATTTGGACAGAAAAGGCCCAACCTCAAGTAAAGGTGATCCAGAGGCCTATGGCTAGGCTAGAAGATGGTGAGGAGATTGTGGCCTTGGATGGGACCAGCCCTGAGGCTGCAAGCTTAGGCTAGCAGAAGAGGCATGGCACAGGGCATGCACAGAGAAGGTTAGTAAGAACCAGGCAGGCTGAGAGAGCCAGGGCAAGCTGGCCATGCAGGCTGGTGGCCAACAGTGATGCTAGGTGCAAATGGATGGAGGAAGCTGATCCCAAGTGGAAATGAGGCTGCCATAGTAATTCCAGAGCCAGGTGACCACTGAGTGACTACTGATTGCAGTGTTCCTGCACACAAATTGTTGAACCTTTGCCCTCAAATAACCTGCCCCCGAGGATCTTGGTATCCTTTCTAAAGTGTTAAGGTTGGTTGGTTGGAAGATGTTTATAGATATTAATAAATATAGTTTTAAAGTTATGCCTACAATATAGTATATTAATTTTTCTTTAAATTAACACTACAATTATTTTTAATTAATTTATTTTAACATCCTGTTCCTAGCCCCCTTCCCCCTCTCCTCCCAATCCTACCTTCTATCCCATTCCTGCCTCCCCTTTTTCTCAGAAAAGGGACCCTACCCACCAACCCTC
Source organism: Lophiomys imhausi (assembly GCA_907164525.1). Lineage (NCBI taxonomy): Eukaryota > Metazoa > Chordata > Mammalia > Rodentia > Muridae > Lophiomys > Lophiomys imhausi. Next base: position 2,053,043 of record CAJQZJ010033126.1, on the reverse strand, counting down.
CCCAGTATTCATGTGACTCTACCCACCAACCCTCCCCAGTATTCATGTTACATAAAAAATAACTGCATCCTCTTCCCCTGAGGCAAGTCAATGCAACCCAGCTAGGGGAAAGTTATCTCACTGTAGGCAACAGAATATGCATCAGGGATAGCACTCGCTCCAATTGCTACGGGCCCACATAAAGACCAAATTGTCCCTCAGCTCCATGAGTGTAGGGGGCCTGGGATCAGTCCACGTGTGCCCTTTGGCTGATGGTTCAATCTCTGTGAACCCCCATGGGCCTGGGTTAGTTGCCTCTGTTGGTCTTGTTGTGTAGTTCTCATCCCCTTCTGGTGCTTCTGTTCTTTCCCCAACTCTTCCACAAGACTCCCAATTCTCAGTCCAGTGTTTGGCTGTGGGTCTCAGCATCTGTTTCAATCCTTTGCTGGGTGGAGCCTCTCAGATGACAGTCATGCTCTGCTCCTGTCTGCAAACATAGCAGAGCATCAATAACAGTGTCAGGGGTTCGCTCTCTGCCATAGGTTGGGTCTCAAGTTGGGCCAGTCATTGGCCAGCCATTCCCTCAATCTCTGCTCTATCTCAGATGTCTTGTAGGCAGGGAAGATTTTGGGTTATGGGTTTTATGGGTGGGTTGGTGATCTCTCCCTCCACTGGCTTTAGGAGATGGCCAGTTCAGTCTCCATATCCCCTGTTGCTAGGATTCTCAGCTAGAGTCACCCATATATCCTCTCAGGAGCCTGCCCTGTCACAGGTCTCCATTTTGTCCCAGAGATCCCACCCCCCTCAGTCTTGCTTCGCTCTCCCAGTCCTACGGGCTCCCACCCCTGCTTTCCCCCCCTTGATCTCCACCCTTGTTCCCCTCCCCCCCTCCCACCCAGTTCCCTCTCTTCATCTATTTCTGATATGTTCACAGCAGCTTTACTTGTAATAGCCAGAGCCTGGAAACAACCTAGAGGTCCCTCAATGGAAGAAGGGATAAAGAAAATTTGGTACATTTACAGTATAGAATACTACTCAGCTATTAAAAACAAGGAAATCATGAAATCTGCAGACAAATGGGTGGAACTAGAAAAGATCCTCCTCAGTGAGGTAACCCAGACCCAGCAAGACTCAGATGCTATGTACTCACTTCTAAGTGGATATTAGTCATGCAGTACAGGATAACCCTGCTACAATCCACAGACCCAAAGAATCTAAGTAACAAGGAGGGCCCAGTAGAGGATGCTTGAATCTCACTCAGAAGGGGAAAACTAAAATTGTTTTTTTTTTAAACTGGGAATCAATCTTTGTTATAAATTTTACAAGTGCTACATCTATTGTACAAAATGGTAATTAAAATCTTAAACTCTGGAGTTAGGCAGGAATTTAAATCCTGTGTTCTTAACCCTGTGATCCTTATTATCCATTTGACTCTATGGAAATTACTCAGTAACACTACAGTTAAACAGTGGTTTTTCTCTAGATATCTTTGAGACAAAACCTCACTTCCTCCCTGGCATTTAACTTGCTGTGGGACAGAAGATAACCTTGAATTTCCTTCTGCCTCCACTTCTGGGTGCTCAGATTATAGGCATGGGCCACCATATCTAGTCTTTGTGTTGCTGGGGATTACACACAAGGTTTGTATATGTCACGCAAGCACCCTACAACTGAGTTACGTCTCTAGACAACTACAATTTTTCTTTTGCCTGTGAGTATGTTAGTGGGTCTCACTGCATAGTTGTTTCTGGTCTGGAACTTGCCATGTAGATCAGTCTGGCCTCAAACTCACAGAGATCTACCTGCCTCTGCCTTGGAAATGCTAGTGTTAAAGGTGTGCACCATCACACCTGGCCTCCTTTGACTTCTTAAATTCTCTGATGAAACATTCTTCAGAGTAGCAGGGAGAAAAGTGAGTTGTTCTACTGCAAGCAGGTTGGAGACCTCTAAATGCACTCCTATCGGCTTCATCTAGGAGGGGCAGAAAAGCACATTCCAAGAACAGTTCTGTATTTTTGAAGGAACTTAGATCAGGAGACCCATATCTTCTTTTCTTGGAGTTTTCTCACCGGCACTCAGAGTTCCCCTCCCCCAACTCCATTCTTGGACCATGTTCCACCACCCCAGCATAGTGACACTTACCTATAATCTCAGCACTCAGGAGGTGGAGGCAGGGAGATCAGGAGTTCAAAGTCATCCTTGGAAACATACCAGTTGGAGGTCAGCCTTGGCTATATGAAACTTTGCTTTAAAAACAATTCTTTTTTTCTCAAAGACAATTCAGTCAAAGCATGCAAACCCTTTGCATCAAATGCTTTCTGACATAATTTGTGTTTTGTTTTGTTTCACTACAGACTTTTCCCTAGTTTTGTTGATAAAAGGAGGAGCCCTCTCTGGAACAGACTCCTACCAGTCTTTAGTTAACAAGACCTTTGGCTTCCCAGGGTACCTGCTGCTCTCTGCTCTACAGTTTATGTACCCATTTATAGGTAAGATGGCTGTGAAAAAAGATGCTACAATAATAGGTACCAACATAGTCCTTTCTGAGTGAACAACAGTATTTGAGAGTCATCAAAGACAATTAGTAATTGAAGTGTTTTCTAAATTAAGTGCTTGCATCTGGACTATTTTCTTTCTTACTTTTTGGTACTTTTGACCTATTCTATGAGCATTTTTGTAAAATAAATGGGGATTTGGTTAATATTTTGGTTTTTCCTACCTCTCCTATGCTCTCTCTCTCTTCCTCTGATCAATATATATATATATATATATATATACACACACATATATAATATGTGTATATACACATACTCACATACACATATAAATGTGTCCATACTCATATATACATACATACACTTACACACACACATGCACACATATACATGCACAAATACATACACAAATGTACACAAACACATAGATATACACATAATGATTTGGTATTTAAAGTGAGTGAGATAATTAATAATTATTAAGTCTCATAAGTCTCAATATAATTGAATTTTGTTTTGTTTTGTTTTTTGGAAACTTAAGGAAGCTGTGTACTAGTATTTGCACTACAATGGTGAAAATGTTACCCACTTCTTCGATAGATAAAATGTTCATTTAAACGAATGACCAAGTTGACTTCATTTATAAATCATCAATTCTTTGAAAATTTCAAACAATGTTGACTTCACATTATATATTAAAATCAAAGATGCTGCAGTTGAAGTTAAGTCCACACTTTTTCACAGAAATATAAAAATATACTTCTTTCAAAAGTCTTGCATTTTCAATCAAGGACATTATTTGGAGGGTAGTGCCTTCAAATTTTATTATGGTTGTTTGTTTTTTAGTTTAAGCAGCACAGATGCATTCCTGAAAAAGGGTGTGGAAACTAACCCTCAACAACAAAATAAATCACATTTGAAATGAATGTCAAAACTCAGTATTTCAGAGCATTCTGGGATAAACCAATTTGTAAAGTGAAACTCTTCTTGAAGTTCAAGTTGACACATTGGCATAAACCTAACATGTTATCCTTAATCTTTACGTACTAGAAATTATATGTGGTAGGTGTTTAAAAATCATGTAAATATTTAGAAAGTAATAATTGTTAGTGTTCAGAATATATAATATAAAATGTGTGCAGGCATATTAATGACCGTTCTTGTCCCTGTGTTTTCAGCTATGATAAGTTATAACATAATAACTGGAGATACTTTGAGCAAAGTTTTTCAAAGGATCCAAGGAGGTAGGTAAAATTGAGAAATATGATGCGTTTGAAGAAGCTTATTTTGCATAGCTATCATGTAATTCATAAACATTTGTAAATAAAATATTTGAATAAGGGATTGGACCACCTCAAAGACTTAGCAGTTCCCATGATCCGCATCCCTCCTAGACAACACATCTAAGTTAGTTTATAACTATTTTTTGTTTTGTTCTTTTTTTAATTAATGTATTTAATTATTCACTTTACATCCTGATCACAGGCCCCTTCCTTGTCTTCTCCCAGTCCCACCCTCCTGCTTCCCTTCCTCCATTTCCCCACTCCCCTTCTCCTCAGAGAAGGAGAGCCCCCAAACCCTGGTACCAACTTGCCCCGGCACATCAAGTCTACGTGCATCCTCTCCCACAAGGCAGCTTAGTTGGGGGAAAGGGATCCAAAGGTAGGCAACAGAGTCTGAGTCAGAGGCAGTCCCTTGCTCCAGTTGTTAGGGCAATCAAATGAAAACCAAGCTGTACATCTGCTACATATGTGTAGGAGGCCTAGGTCCAGTCCATGCATACTCTTTTGTTGATGGTTCAATCTCTGTGAGCCCCCGTAGGCCCAGGTTAGCTGGCTCTATAGGACTTCTTGGGTGTCTTTGATCCCTTCACCCCCCCTCAATCCTTCCTCTGACTTTTCCAGACTCTCAGAAGCTTAATATTTGGCTGTTTTAATTAATTTTTTAAATGTTATTTTTCTCTGGACATGGTGGTGTGTGGTTTTATTAATTCCAACACTCCAGACTCCAGAAGCAGAGGCAGAAGGTTCTCTGGATTCTAAACTAGACTGGTCTACAGAGTGGGTTCCAGGACAGTCAGGCCTACACAGAGAAATCCTGTCTCAAAAAAAAAAAAAAAAAGAAAAGAAAAGAAAAGGTTGCTAGTTTTCATAAACTTCCATCTGATTTCTTTGTAGTTTTTTTTTCTTTTCTGATTACCATGTGAATGTCACAAAAGAACACATATTTTCTAAGTCTGGCTTCTTGCACTCTGCAGGTTGTATGAAGCTAACACTTGTCACTCCCTGCAGCTGTATCAGGAGTCTGTTTATATTTCTGTTATTAGGAATATTTCACACTATAGAAATACAAAAAAATAGTGGGTCGCTCAGCTGAAGAACATTTGTATTGTTTCCATTGTGGGGCAATTGTGAATGTATGACAAACCCACTTCCTGTACAGCATGTCACCATGTCATGGCTATGACAGTCATTCAGAAAGGAGGAGCATGGTTGCTTGTAGTGTAGCAGTAGAGAAACTAACTTCAAGGCTATTGGGACTGGAGAGATGGCTAAGAGCATTGGCTGCTGTTGCAGAGGACCAGGGCTCAATTCCTAGCACCTACATACTGGCTCACAACCATCTGTAACTCCTGTTCTAAGAGATCCAACAACACCCTCTTCTGGCCTCCATGGACCCTAGTCATGCACATGATGTACAGACATACATACAGCAAAATAGCCATGTACATTAAATAAATAAATAATTTTTATAGAGGCTATTCATGGGAATATAAAAGTCTAGGATATGAAGTATAGGCTCACTCATGGGTTATTTTGTATTTATATTTTTGTGGTATGTTTCTATTTTAACATGATTCTTTTCTTTATTAAGCCCAAATCATCTTTATATATGATTTATCTTTTAACTCATTATTCATAATGAAATGCGTAGGTACTTAATATGTCACCAAGGTGTCATTTATACCTGTAAACTAAATAATGTTCACTGTATTTCAGTTGATCCTGGAAGTTTCTTTATTAGTCGACACTTCATTATTGCGGTTTCAACACTTATATTTACCCTGCCTTTGTCACTGTACCGAGATATAGCAAAACTTGGAAAGGTAATTTTTACATTTTAAAGTTTTGGGTTCCTATGCAAATGAGTGTTCTGCATGCATGTATGTTTGTGCACCATGGGCTTGCAGGAGACAGATCCCCTAGAACTGGAGTGTTTACAGAGGGTTGTGAGCTGCCATATGGGTGCTACGAATCCATCCCATGTCCTCTATAGGAGCAGCCAGTGCTCTTGACCACTGAGCCATTTCTCCAGCACTGCTTCCTATTTTAAATAGCCCTTAAGTTTGAGCATCTACAGTCTATTCAACTATAGTTACAAGTATGCTTGAACAAACTATAATTAGTTCCTTTAGGGAAAATAGTGAATAAAATATGTTCTTCCTTATTCTTCTCTAAAGTAGATAACATGATATCAGACAATGGGTTTTAAAATTAGAAAATACAGAAAACAATATTTAAACCAAGTCTACTTTATTAGAAAGTGTCCAATCCTTTTTGGAGGCAATTTAAACAGTTAAAGAGTTAAAGTAACCATGATAAAGAAATGGTAAGTGTCTGAAGAAATGAATATTTAATCTTATTTAAGAATGTCTGTCAGAGAAACAGGGCCAAACGGCTGAAGATTGATGCTGTAATGTATGGAGAGAAAATGGGAATTATCCAGACAGCCATTGGTATGCCATTTCTTAGTTTTGGAAGCTGCGGGCCCTGCACTTCCTGTATAATCATATATATTTATCCCTCATGTCTCTGAGGTGGTTGAAGACTAGATAGCTAGAGTCTCATAGTTAAATTTTGAGTGGTTTAGGAATCAAGAGGGTGTTCTAGATCTAAGAAGATGTTTTTAAAATTGTGAGTCAAGTTAGTATGAAAGCTGAGTTAGATATAGAACTTTAAACTCATGGAGATGGTTAGATAGTAGAATGTTAAAGTCAGGTGCCAAATACATATGGACTGGACATTGGGAATGTATGCTAAGCCCTATAACTCTCATAATTGTGGCCTATTTATTTCTGTTGTTTTGTATTATATTTATTGTTATAAGAGAAAGAACCATTTGTTGGACTGAAAGGGGGAGCTGTTGAGGGGAAAAAGATATACCTTAAACTTAAAAAAAAAGGGAAGAGGATGGGGGGGTTGAGGGGGAAGAGGGTGGAAGGGTGGGACAGGAGGGGGGAGTAGGGAGGGGATTGTGATTGAGATGTAACTTGAAGAAATAAAAAATAAATTATAAAAAAAAGAATTGTACCATATACATGTAACAAACTGTGTGTGCTACTCCTAATCTATATTATTAAGTTTTGTGTATCAGTATCAGTAAAGGTAAATCAAATTATATTTAAGGATTAATCACTTACATGGTATAAACTCTTTTTATTTATAAATTACAATGTCCATTATGCACATTTTTCACCCAGTGAATTTAAATACCAATTTGTTGGTTGAGTGATTGTTCAGAATTTGGCCTAAATTCTTTCTAATAAAATTAACTAAATAATTATTTGACTCACCACATAAAATTATTTACAGAGTCTATGTATTTCATTCTCTTACTGCCAAGGAATGTTTCTATTTTACCCAAAATATAATTGGTACTATGTATCATAGTCAAACACTCTGATGATGAGGTTTTTTTTAATGTTTATTTATTACTTCAAGTTACATCTCCATCACAGTCCCCTCCTTCTACCCCTCCTGGCCCCACCCTCCCACCTTCTCTCCCTTCTCCCAGAACTCAAAATTCCCCCTTTTTTTAATAATTAGGCCACAATTATGAAAATTATAAGGTATAACATACATTCCCAATGTCAATTTTAAATGTATTTGGCAACTGATATTAATATTCTATTATCTATCTATCTCCATGAGTTTAAAGTTCTATTCCTAACTCAGTTTCCATCCTAACTTGCATTACCAACTTAAAAACATCTTCTTAAACCTAGAACAATCCTTTTAATTTCTAAACAACTTAAAATTTAACTGTGAGACTATAACTATCCAGTCTTCAACCACATCAGAGACCTGAGAAGAATAAATATATCTGATTATACAGGAAGTGCAGAGCCAGCAGCTTCCAAAACTAAGAAATGACAGACAACTGGCTGCCTGGACAGTCCTCAATTTCTCTCAATACATTAGAGCATCTATCTTCAGCCTCTTGGCCCAGTATTTCTGACAGGCCTTAATTGTAAAGCAGGAATTATGAAGGTCTTGCCTACCCTGTCTTCGCAGAGCGAGTAGTCATTCAAACATGTCATTTTGTTAATTACTAGCACAGTTTATCACAGATGTTTTCTAAGTTAACTGGAAATCAAGTTGCTAAGAGACAAGCAACATTTGCTTATCCAAATATATGGAGAATATATAGGTGGTCTTCACAAACCTCAAGAGGCCTGTAGAATTGGGCATTCAAAGAAGTTTTCTTAACTTAAGATTTTTTGATAATGAGACATGTCAGCTCCTGACAGCACCCCCTATTCTACTCCAAGTAGAGGATGAGCATCGAATAATCTCAATTTGGAGATGGTTGCATTAGGCAAGCTTTCCACTGGGCAAGAAAAATCCCTTGCTTCAACTGTAGACAGATGCTGTCCAAAAAGGACAAAATTTGATGATGAGTTTTGAAAAGGGTTAATTATGTGATACTTTTATGGTCTGCTGTGAAAAATGAAGCCATCAACCACATTTTACTCCTGCCTTTGATGTTTGAAATAGTGTATCCAGTGATGAGATCCCTTCTTCCAGGCAGAGTTGCACACAGAGCCAGCAATCCAGAGTGTTCTCACCACTAGGTCTTCCACCCCTAACAATCATCCAGAGACAAGCCAGGAAATATCGAAAAGTGAGACCAGACACGGAGGCACATACTTGTAATCCCAGCATTTTGGAACTGGAGGGAGAGGCGGGAAATCTCTATGACTTTGAAGCCAACCTGATCTACATATAATTCTAGGCTAGCCAGGGCTACATAATGAGGTCTTATGTCAAAAAAATTAATAATAATAGTGTATTAAAAGGAAAACTCTTATGTGCCACTTAACGGGTTATCTGAATGATTTAGCAATTTTTTCACTTCACAAGTTCAATATAGATACATTGTATTTTCTGAGAGTAGAAAGCAAAATATTCATGGGAAAATGATAATACTTAATGTCCCTTGAGGGTGTCGTACTGAAATCCCAATGAAGGAAGAACAGAGCAGGCTCTCTCTGGAGTATGCTAATTGCATTTGAATCCTACCTTGTCACCTTCTAGTTATGTGAACTTCAATTTGCTATTTTTTTCTCTTTCCCCACAAGACCAGGAACTCATCATAGACGTTTATTTCAAATCAAACATTAAAAACTTAGAACCCAATGTTAATGATAATCACATGATATAAAAGCAACATGAGACTTTTTTTTTTTTTTTTGGCCTAGCATAGAAACCACCTCAAATGTGCTTATCCATTCTAAACGAGGAATTGAAACCCAAACCTAACATGATAAATGTATGGAGTACATGCACACGCACGGCAGCTTGGGTTTTAGCCAGATGAGATAGGCACAGTGCTGAGAGGAAGACAAAGAACAGACCCAGAAACACAGAGCAAAGGGAAAACTACACCAGAGAAATAGACTAACAGAGCTAGAGAGCAAAGAGGAAAAGGCAGATACTAAGAACAGAATGGAGATGAGTGTACGCTTGTTATGTTGAAAGAAGAAGGGTCAGATAAAAATAGAAGAAGCAATTATAGATAGAAAGCAGCTGAATTCAACACAAAAATGGGGCCTGAAGGAAAAAAAAAACCTATTTCATTTTTACATTCATAAAATAAATTCCTCACTTTATATCCTGTGCAGGAAATAAATAAAAGCCCTTCCAGTTTTGTTACAAAATCACAGTGGACACATGCTCCTTTGTTTGTGGCTCAGGGAATGACCATCATCTGTTAAGTAGTTACAGACCCACAAGTATATAGACTGACTTATAAGTTTATAAATGACCTAGGGAACTGGATAAAAACAACCTATGGATAAGTTCATACAATTTTTTTAAATGTTGCACTATTTTGAATAAATTATCTGCATCTTACACTGACACTGTCTTCACATTTCCTTTTGCAGATCTCTTTTATTTCTACAATTTTAACAACTATAATTCTTGGAATTGTAATGACAAGAGCAGTTTCCTTGGGGCCAAACATGTAAGTGTTCTTGTATCTTTGAATTTACATCAGTATTTGCTGAAACATAGCATATTTGGAAACATAAAAAACTGAAGAAATGAAGAAATATAGCCAGATGTGGTGGCTCATGCCTATAAGCCCAAAGCCCAGGAAGAAGAGGCACCCAGCTCAAGAGTTCAAAGTCATTTTCAGTTATCTAGCAAGGTCAAGGCCAGATGGAGATACAGGGGACTCAGTCTCAAAATAGAAAATAAGAAAGGAGAGAAGGAAGAAAGGAAGAAAGAGGTTACGTACACATAGCAATAAGAAACACCATATAGTTAGTACCTGGAAGAGTCAGAGAAAGGCTCACAGTTAGTAAATGCACTGAGGGACCTGAAATGTACTGAACGATATAAAAATTAATTTAAACCATGTCTTAAGGAATACAAGACATACTGTGTCTTCTATGAATGGTCTCTTAAAAAAGAAGGTAGAAGGAAGACCCAATGAACAGAACTGATTGGTAGTGCAGTACACAAGTAATTTGTTTCCCTCTTGATTAAACGTTGTTCTGTAAAGTTGTATCCTAGTGCATATGAAAGGCTTCTTAGCTTGCCAGAAAAGAATGCCAAAAACAAAAAACAAAACAAAACAACAACAACAAAACCATGACTCAAGTAGGTAGAAAATCTAAGAACATGATTTGACTTCTTAGAGTCTCTTGACTCCTTGCTACAGGTCCTCACATGGCAACCAGCTCTGCTATTGTTGCCCTCCTGACCTCATTTGGGACTTATTACCTCCCAAAGCCCTTCTTGTCAGACATCATCACACTGAAACATCAAGGTTTTATCACAAGAATTGGGACATTCACAGCTAAATGGATGGAACTAGAAAAGCTCATCCTGAGTGAGCTAACTCGGACTCAGAAAGATGCACATGGCATCTACTCACTTGTAATTGGATTTTAGCCATACAGTACAGGATAACTATACTACAACCAACACAACAAAAGGATCAGGAACATAGGCTTTTTTACCTAACAAGGGGACAATTTGCTCTAGTGGTGCTGCCATGTAGGCCCCCAGTACATGCAGAAGCTCTTAGCCCTCATGAGACTGTTGAACTGAGTGGGGCTGATATGTAGGGACACTCACATGGGAGGAGTGGGATGGGTGGGAGAGGGAGGAGAGGGTGGGAGCGTGAGTGGATCTGGGAGAGGTAGAAAGAAGGCACTATGATGGAGATGTAATGTGAAGTAATAAATAAACATGAAGAAGAAGAAGAAGAGGAAGAATTGGGACAGATAGCTAGGGAAGTGTAGATCCTCAGAAGAGTGTCTGACTAGAATGTATGGGGGCTGTAAAGTCAATTCCCAAGATCAACAAAAGGAAAGAAGGAAGGAAGGAAGGATAAAAGGAAGGAAGGAAGGAGGGAAGGAAGGAAGATAGATAGATAGATAGATAGATAGATAGATAGATAGATAGATAGATAGATAGATAGATGATAGATAGATAGATAGATGATAGATAGATAGATAGATAGATAGATGATAGATAGATAGATAGATAGATAGATGATAGATAGATAGATAGATAGATAGATAGATGGTTATGAAGCAAGTCCAGAATATCTAGGGCTAAAAAGTGAAATATTATCTCAAAAACAAACAAACAAAAAATAAAGAAAGATGGAAGGAAAGGAAGAAGGAAGGAAGGAAGGAAGGAAGGAAGGAAGAGGGGAGTCATTAATCCAGCCCTTAAACACCCTTAGTAGCTTTGAAATGTATTTGATTTTGTTCAGCTTCAACATTTATCCCTCCTTTCAGCCAGCACTCATTGAACACCAGATGTTTCTGGTGATTGTGCTGTGTCCTGGAAGAGAAGAGCAATATATTTCTAAATTGGCATCTACTGCAAGTTGTTCATCAGTTGGATATTCTAAAAACAGAGGAAAAATGAATACAATACAACGTGATAAAAGTGAAGTAGAACCATGAAAGGGGCAGAAGCGATGCACAATCCAGGGCTTCATGGCCTACTTGGAGCTAGGAAAGGTTTCTCGAGGAGGAAACAATGTATGATCTGGATATCTTGAAAGATAGACTGGAACTGTTTTAGACAGATAAGAGGATAGAAGGCATGGTAGGCTCAAGAAATGTGCACGTGGAAACACATAGGTATATGGCCACGTCTGTTGCTGCTTATTCAGTATTTATTGCATTGATAGTAAATTCCATCCTGGTTTTCAAAAACCATTATAGAAAAAAGAGATGATTAGTGCTTTAAATAATGCAATAAGTTTAATAAATTTAATAAATTTAGGTAAAACTGGTGATTACGTGAGACTTAACTATAATGACTGAAAGTTTTATAATGAAAAATTATTCTAAATAGCCATGTATAACAAAAGGTTTTATTCACTGGGTATGTGTAACTTTATGAGGCAATATCAAAGAGGGAAAAGGTAGAGAGAGAGAATTAGGAAACTTGAGAGGTCGATGAATCAGAACTCAATTATGTTCCAGAAGGAGCAAACAATGATCCCCATCTTCACTGCACATTACACTCACCTGATTAGCTTAAATGACTGTGGTACCACTGCCTCACCCACTAAGGTTCTCACAGCATCTGTCCAGGGGTCAGGCAATTGGATTCCTTATGGAGCAAATAGAATCCATGAGCAAGGAGCTAGAATGAGTCTTTAACCCAGAGACTGGCCTCAAACAACCTCAGCTGCACCTTATTTCCAAAATGAAACCAAAGATATTTCTTTCTTCTTGATGGCTTATGGTTGATGATTCATTCTTCACTTTTGGTTTTTAGTATTTTTAAATGGAAAGTGTCATGTGACAGATTATTGTGAATACAAAGAGAAATAAAATGTCTTTGCTCCCAAGGGTCTCCCAGATTAGTGGGGAAAATATCACTCTATAGATAACTATCAGGGGAAAGAGGAAGGGATGTTCACTTCCTGCCAGGTTAAATGAGCTTAGTTTGGGGCTAACGAGCTTATAGAGCTATTTGCTTCAATTCTGAACAAAATGTAGCCTTAATTTCCTCTGCTGGTGATATAATGTTTTATCTGAGACTGAATTTTTACAATGATGGGGATTATTTATTTAACTCTTCCAATATTTAGATGTCCAAGAAGCATGTTTTTTCATACAGTGCCACATTTTATTTCTGTTTGAATAGTACTGCAAACAACTTCTTGCCCTGTTTACAATCAGGCTAATGAAATATGTGTAGAAGTTGGCACAGTAGCTAGTCAAGCATGCTTCTTCCTGAAAATAAGACAGGCACGGATGCTTATCATCCATAAAACATGAGAAACCCAATATGCCATGTGTGCTTTTCTTCATTTTCAGTTCAGATGAATGATCAGAAAAGCTGTAGATATTTCTCCCTGTAGGTCTTCTAAAATGGTATTTCAAAAAAGATCTTTAAACCCACTATCAGAAGAGAGGCAGGTGTGTAACAGCTGCAGGTATTGACCTTGTTACCATGGAAACATCTTTTTAGTGGTTGTGTTTTAAAAATAAAACACAATTCAATTTCCTTTTCCATAACTCATAGGGCCATAAATTCTACTTTCTGATATGATTTCAAATAGCCACAGTCTGATGACTTTCAGTTCTTGGAAATTATGTTCAAATTTATTGTATTTTCTAGGCCTTTGCTTTATAAAAATTGGGGTAGCAAGGCAGTTTAATTGCTTTCCAGAAAGTGCACAAGTATAAAATGCAGCAACACTTGTTTTTTTCCTATTTTTTTCTAACTTAAATAAGAGGCATTCTTAAAATCTTTTCTTGGAATGTCATTAATATTCATGTCTTACAATCAATGTAGAAATAATAACATGTAGTCAAATATAAAGCTATTTTCCTTCATATAATATCTGTGTTATAGCATTTTAATTTATCATAGCATTCTAAACATAACTGTAGTATGCACATCTATATTTTTTAACCCTAGAACCCAGCATGCATTAATGTCATTACTTGGTCCATTCTAAACCTAAAATACTACAACTTAATAAACTAGATGGATTCCAGAGAGGATCAGGAAAAAATACATAAAAGTACATATTTGAAGAAGAGAATGATCAGTTCTGACAAATGTCAATCACTGAACTTTTATGATGTATGAATTCTTGCTGTTTTTATTGTAAGTGACAATCACCAAACTGTAATCTTGAAGTAAAAGACAATTTGTTAACCTAACTATAAGGTTCAAGGTCAGTTGTTGCATATGGTTTTGGGTATGGTTGTATCCAGGAGCTCAATTAATAAAGTTAGACATGGCTTTTCTTTTCATCCATTTTTTTTTTCTGCTCCTTGTTTGAACTCTAGTTTCTGAAATGCCTTCCCACTGCCATAAGACAACATCAGGTAGTCTCAAGTTCTGTTATTCAGGACTAAGTCTACAGAAAGAGAGAGTTTTCTCTTTCAGGTGATCCCAGTTCACTTTGAAGATTAATTTCAATTGGCTCCATTGAGGATCTGTAAGAATTCTTACCCCTGGATCTGAGTTGCTTGCGATCTGGTCACAGGTGCTGAGCCTTGGAGCTAAGAAGAGGGTCACACCTAGTAACACAACAGTAACACAGACTGAAGAGGAAAAATAGTGTGTTCCCCCTCTCCAACAAAACATCAAAACAGGGATGATTGGAAATGTGGAGGAGCCTCTGTGTCCTGAAAATTATAGTACCCATTTTGATTGCAGGGCTTTCGATCAAATGGTGTGGATAGAACACACTTACAAAAGAATTTAAGATACAAATGAATGACAAATACCCTCAGGGAAAAATACTCCTACTGGTGCCTGAAGAAACAAACTGTTTAATGAAATTTTTTAAATGGAACAAAAACCCACAATGTTTCTAACATATTTATTTTATGTCATTTATGTGTTTTAAAATGATATGGTATAACAATGCTCAATAAGTTATTTCGATAGGAAACATGAATCTAGAAAATCCCCCATTTCCTTCTTATGTCTTCCCAACCTCCTTATTCGATAAAGGGTACAAACGAGGAGCAGTGGTACAGGAAAACTGGCCTGAGAGAAAAAAAAAAAAAAAGAGTTAAAACACCTTATTTTGTTTTATTGAGCAAGTCAAAAGATGAATCTAAAAGTGCTCCATTAACTCTCTTTGGGAGTAGGGGGTGAGATGGGATCTCACTTTGTAGCTCTGGCTGTCCTGGAACTCACTATGTAGACCAGCCTGGCTTCAAACCCACAAAATCCATCTGCGTCTGTCTCCCAAGCACTGGATTAAAGGCGGGCGCCACCACATACAGCTTCCAGAAACTCTTAAAGGTTTCTATGGCATTGTTTCCATGGTGTTGGCCTAGAAGCTGGGATATGCATTCTTGAAAGCGTAGCCTAAGGATACAGAGAGGAACTTATGGATTCATCCTGAAGATCATGGTAGACCAAGGCAAGTCTTATGCCAAGAGCTTCTGCCGCCATCCTGGATCTGGTGATAAGGAATGGGTTCAGAACTTGAGTATTTTACTTTGTAAATTTGGAGCTTTTACTGAAGGGAATGAAAAGGGTTCTCTTCTTAGAAATAAAATGATCATGTTTCTTGTTGAACTCACTTTAGTTATTGCTTAGGCATCTTCCTGTAGAGGTGCTTTATGTCTTTCACCTTGTTGCAAGCACACTGGGCACAAGAGGTCACATGAGCCCGTTCATACTATATATTCATCTCTCAGCAGTGCTCAACACAGACTTGGGGCTCACTGAGGAAATGCCAGATGATCAGTTGAATAGCTAAGTGAATTCATGTGCCTTCTTGCTTTAGTCAGTTCATTCCAGAGGTGGCTGGACACAATTTTGATTCAACTAGAGAAATATAATCATGATGAGGCAATGAAATTTTCATGTAAAAATGTTCACTATCAGGGAAAACATTCCTAAGTTTACTTTCAAAACCAGAGATCACCCAGATCATGACAAACACTGACCCCCACTTTCCTATCAACCCCCCCCCGCTACATCGATACTGTGTTTAAGACATACCTAGAGTTTTGGTGACTCTGATCAAAAGTCTATCTGGACTACGCAAAAAATTAGCATAGATGGTTTGGCAGAGCCGAACATGAAGGGAAGGCTTTGCTGCAGTGTAAAAATCTTGCTTTGTTGTTTAGCTAGACAGTGACAGTTCTGAAATGGAAGAGTGACCACATAAAGCTTCCATTTTAACTGGGCTTTTCTCACAGCCAAAGTAAGGGGAAAAGGGGAGCACAGAAGCCTGGAAGAAGGCTGACCGTGGCAAGATGGGTACAGTACATGTACATGGCTAGCAGACATGAAGGTGGGGGGGGGACCTTTAACCTGGTGTGGTTAGTTAGTGACTAATTGAAGGAGCTAAGGGAGCAGGAGTAACTTAGGTCAATGGTTGACATCAAGGTTTTCAGCATTGACAACTAGATTTGTAGGTAGTCCAGAATTCATCATTGAAGGGTGAATAGAAGCATCTAGTGTCCATCAACTAGAGTGTGTATTAAATGCCTGTAGAGTCAGTTGTTCTTGGCTGTGGTGCTACAAAGGTAGCAAATGTAACCCAGCCTCCAACCCCTCATGGGTCTATTAAAGTTTATTGAGGGTAGAGTTGGGCATATAAATATCTGAAAACCAAAGAACACTCAAAATGCTAACAAATATGCATAATGTTAAAAAATTTGGGGACTTGGGAAATCAATCATAATGTGCCAGTAGCACAAGCATCGGGACCTGAGTTTGAATCCCCAGCACCCGTTTGAAAAGCCAAACCATTAGTGCATATGCCTATGATCCCAGAAGTAGGAA
This sequence comes from Lophiomys imhausi, assembly GCA_907164525.1. NCBI lineage: Eukaryota > Metazoa > Chordata > Mammalia > Rodentia > Muridae > Lophiomys > Lophiomys imhausi. Next base: position 2,036,536 of record CAJQZJ010033126.1, on the reverse strand, counting down.
GCTAGAGACAGGAAGATTTCTAGGCTTGCTGGCCAGCCAGTCTGAGCCAATCAATGAGTTCTATGTTCATTGAAAGAATTCCCCCACATCCCCTCCCAAAAGATAATAACAGCCTAAATGGGAACCAGTGAATAGAACTCTTAAAAACTATAGTAGGATGTTAAAATGTCGCTGTCCACAACAGATGGCTGCCATCAAGGGTTCGAGAGGGGACAGGCTCAGCTCTCCGTAAGGGGCAGGCCACTGAGAATTTGACCAAGCTCTAGTGCATATATAGGTAACCCAAGTGGACTTTTTTCTCTTTGCTGGGGATAGGGGTCACAAGGGTGGGGGTGAAAAGGGAAGGACTGGGAATTGCATGTGGTACAGGTGTATGTTGTGAAATCCCCAAAGAACCGATAAAGATATTATGTCGGGGAAAAAAAAATAAGGTGGAGAAGTGACTAAGGAAGACACTAGTGTTGGCCTCTGACATTTACACACACGCATTCTTACACATGCCCATAACTATGCTCCCCAACAAATGCATATGCAAAAATCACATACTAATAACAATAATGATAATGATAATAATAATAATAAATATTTTAAAAGTAAAGTCATACTCTGCTCCTTCCCACCTGCCTGTTTATATCAAACCAACCAAACAGCACTTTGTGAAGAATCTGCAGGGGAATCAAAGAATAGATGATAATAAGATTCAAAGGAAATTCATATCTCAAGTGACAAAACATGATCACGATTGCATGATTTTTTTACATAGATCATTTTTGTAAGACTTTGGTCTTAGTCAATTTTGGCCAAAAAAAAAATCAGCATTAACTTTTTTGAAAATTTAAATAAAATTTTGAAAATTGTATTTAAAGTGTGACTAATCCATTTTGACATTGAGAATAGTCACCAGGAAGGATTTTTCCTGGTGGCTCATGTCGAACTTCAAGCACAGATTTGTATCACAGAGTCTGACACAAATGATCTAGGATGGCACAGCAGCTGAGTAGCAGCTGATGCTGAAGTGAGGGAAGTGGTCAGGACTGCCTGCCACTTAAAACTTGCGGGGTGTCAGAAAACAGGAAACACTGAACTGCGCCTAGGGCTACCCAGAGCATTTAACTCTCAGCTGAGCCTGGTTGAAGCAGCTAATTTATAACGCTCTCAACAAAAATCAGGCTCTGCCCACGCTCAATTATCAGGAAGCCTCCTCTGTTCATGTCAAGTGTTTTGTGTGTGTGTTACCAGAAAGGTACAAAGTGTTCTGAGCCTCCTGGCCCAGAGGTACTGTGTCCTAAGACCCAGGAGAAATTCCTTGAGGCTTAGTTGTTTATTTGAAACGGTGGCTTAATATATAGACCAGGTCAGCCTGAAATTTGCTATTTAGACCAGATTAGCTCCAAACTTACAGACAGCCACTTGCCTCTGCCTGCTGAGTACTGAGATTTCAGAGGAGGCACCACTCTTGGTCTAAAGCTTGTTTTCATCACTTTGGGAAGACAGATTATCTTGTAGGACATCATTGCTGATCCCTCAGCTGTTATATAGATAATGAACTTAAGCTTCCAGTCAAGATAAGATGGCTGGATCCAAGAATCCAAACCATCACCCACATCTGACAGCTCACAACCAGCTGTAACTCTAGCTCCAAAGGATCTGACACCTTCTGGCCTCTACAGTCACGCCCAAACATGGCATATACTCCCACAGACATACATATAAATAAAAAAATGATTAAAAATAAATCTTTTCTTTAAAAGCATATAGGATTATAGCTTTGCGATTAGCATGCAGGAAATCCCAACTTCAATCCTTTGCCAAAAAGACCAAACAAGAATTATATAATTAACATCTATTCAGATTTTTATTTTATGTAAAGGAAGCAACATCTTTTTGAAGTAATGGCAATGCTAAGGCTGCAAACTACTGCATGCCAGGCCCCTAATAATATTTTCTCTCTTCATACATTGTAATTCATAGACACTAAAGCTTTTAAATTTCAATGTTTTCTCGTTTACATGTCCTTCCCCCTTCTCCTTTTTCCCATGATTAATTCCTGCTTTCAGTTTTGTGTTAGCCAGTTTACTCTGTTTGACTTTTAGACTTGATTCCCTTTTGTTAAACATCTTCCAAATACTCAGACAAGATAATGGATCAACCTGAGAGGGGTTCCTGTCCTGCTGTGCCTTCTAGACAGATCAGCCTCTCAGTTTATTCCTGCACCACCACCCACCACCCTAGGACTCCTGTTACCTGTCACCTCTTGTTCCAGATAGAGACTATCTCTCCAAAGTACCTCATTTACTTTGTTTTTCCCTTTTGCTGGCACACCCACAGTAGCTCACTGGTGTCTGAGCCCATTCCCTGCACACTCCCAGCTGGCATGATGCAAGCCACTCTTTCTCATGATAAGGGCTCTCCACATGGTTCTCCACATTTATGACATAAACATTCACTTTCCTTTTCACAAAATATTTTCTCCACTGATGTCTCCCATCCTTTCCTCACGAACCATTTATGTTCCTTTAGTAATATTTTACCAGGATCTCAGGACAGAAGGGAAGGCCTATCTACTCTTGTTTAGATACCGAAGTTTAAGTGTGCGCGCGCGTGTGTGTGTGTGTGTGTGTGTGTGTGTGTGTGTGTGTGTGTGTCTGTGTGTGTGTGTGTGTGTGTGTGTGTGTGTGTGTGTGTGCGCGTGTGTGTGTTGGTGGCTGAGGAGACCAGAAGACGTCAAATATGGGTAACTAGGAAGAAAACTGGAATCCTCTGGAAGTGCTTTCATCTCTGAAACCATCTCTCTAGACCCAGGTTGAATTTTTTATTGTTTGGTTTGGTTGGTTTTTATTTTTATTTTTTTGAGACAGAGTTTTTGACTGTCCTGGAACTTGAGTTGTAGACTAGGCTGGATTCGAACTCATAGAGATCTGTCTGTCTCTGCCTCCCAAGTGCTGGGATTAAAGGCATGCGCCACCACACCCGCCCCCCCCCCAAAAAAAATTTATTGTTGATTTCCAGATTAAAATTTATTATTAAATCTAAGTGCAAATTTAATCATTTATTTAAAAGACATTTTATGCCTTATAAAAGTTATTTCTTTTTATGTGGCCTTTATACTAGGTTGTGATCTAATGGAGAGGGATGGTGTATTAGTCAGGGCTCTCTAGAGCAGCAGAATATATAATGGAAGATCCAAGAATCCCTACATGTCTCAGCTGGTTTTCAATATATGGTGAAATCCTAAAGAAGTGGGCTCTAATGCCAATGAAGGAATGGACTTGCTAGCAAGGTGAAAGCAAGCAGGTCAAAAGCAAAAACTTCCTTCTTCCGTGCCCTTCTACAGGCTGCCAGCAGAGGGCATGGCCCACATTACAGGCGGGTCTTCCTGCCTCAGAAGATCTAGATTAAAGGTGTGTCTTCCCACCTTAAAGATCCAGATTAAAAGTGGATCTTCCCACTTCAAATCAAGGGAAAAAAATCCCTCCCAGGTGTGCCCCATTTGGGGGTTTTAGTTAATTCCAGATGTAGTCAGGTCGACAAGCAAGAATCACCCTCACAGATGGATAGGTAACTTTAAAAAATTATCCACCTACTTATTGCAACATTAATTATAATAATAAAGATATAGAAACAATCCAAGTGTCCACCACTGATAAATAAGGAAAATACAACAAACTCATACAACATAATGCTACTCCACCATTAAAAAAAAAAAAGATCAATGTCATTTGCCACAACAGAGAACTGGAAATCAGTATGTAGAATAAGTCACAAACAGAAAGACAAGGACCATCTGATTTCACTCACTTGTGAGATATCTTAGAAGTTGGTCTCAGGCAGAGCTTGGTGGTGCAGGCCTTTACTTTCAGCACTTGGGAAGTAGAAGGGTCAGCTAAGGCTCTATAGTGAGTCAACACTGGCCCTGATAGGCAAACAAAAAGTTACTCTCCTAGAAGTTAAAAAGTTGAATGGTTGTCACTAGAGGCTGGGAGGGGGTATGCAAACACACAAATAAATAACAGAAATAAGTTCTATGTTCTCTATTCAGTAGAATGATTATAATGATAATGTACTGTTTATGGTTAAAAAGCTAGAAGAAAGTATTTTAAATATTTTTACCATAATGAATAAATGATCGTGTGTGTGTGTGTGTGTGTTTTCCCTGATTTAAAAATTACCTGGTGTATACATGCATCACAAAAAAAAATCACATGATACCGCATGCACACATAGAATTTTATGCAGATGAAAAACATAATAACGTTTCTACCTGCTGTATTCTGAGTCCCTTCTTTACCTGTTAGTTTCTAGTCTGACTTTATCTGTGATCCAAAGATTAACAAGTAAGAAACATCAGTGTTAGTGTTTAGATGAAAGCTTTGGGAAAAAAAAAAATCTATGAGAGCCAACCCTTAAAAATATTCCTTCACAAAACCCCCAAATTGTGTATGAAGTAAATGTGCCTGTTTAAGCATCCAATAAAAGTTTGATTAGTAAAATAATGGAAAGCTAACAGCTTGCTTGGTATTTTATGAAAGTAAATACTGAATCATATGCTTTTGTGTCTGCTAAAATCCATATGCTTCCCCACACTAATCTTTAAATATGGTAAATGCATTAACAGATGTTGAGATTACACTGACATTGATTAGGAGGGCCATTTTTGGTGATGTACTAATCATACACATTGCTTGAATGTAGTATTAATATTTTTGTATTTGGTATATATAGTCTAAATGCAGAATAACCATAACTTCATTTGTTTTCAGCTCCAGGTTGTGTATCAAACTTTATGTCATGTCATAAACTATAACAGGACGAGATAGCTATTCCTTCTCTCTCTCTCATTCTCTCTCTGTCTCTTTCTCTTCCTCCCTCTTTCCTTTCCTCCCTCCCTCCCTCTGAGGAACTGATTGTTTCTGAACTCAGTCCTAGGCTGTTATAAATCATTGAAAATTCACATCCCATTAACTCTTTCCTTTTCCTAGATTTGGAACACATTACTCACTCAGAGCATATTTGAAAATTAGTCTTCCATTAGAACTCCCCAATGTGGATCATTTTCTAAGTATATTAAATAAGTGTGTACATTGCATGTTAAGTCTGGAATTTGCCAGCGTGACTGGAGAGAGAGAGAGAGAATGAGAGAGAGAGAGAGAGAGAGAGAGAGAGAGAGAGAGAGAATGAGAGAGAGGGAGAAAACACACAGTGAAGGCAGCAGGTGGCAGTAGCTCCCATGCAAAGAGCAAAGATTCCCAGCAGGAGGGAACAGGGGTGGCGCATTCCCAGGCTACTTTTTCTGTAATGCTCTTCCTGCTCCCCCTGCCCCCCAGCTACTCTGTTCATTTAAAGAAACATGATACGCTGCACAAATTCCACAAACTTTGACAAAACAAAAAGGATTCATTTGTGTCCTCTTCATACAATGAATAACAAACGTGAAAGCTGAGTTTTCATCTTGAGATTTCTGCTTTTTATTTAACCCTCCAGTGCCTGCATGTTATCCAGTGGGCTCCTTGTCTATCTCAGTGCGCTCTTTAGAGTCTCATTTAAACCTGTCTATAGAAGTGTGTCAAAACTTTTATCTACCTATGAATCCTTAAGAAAGGACACTAATCAAATATTAACAAATAGTCCTGATAAAACTGACTGTATAATGAACATACATGGTTTTACAGTCCCTCTTTCAGAAAGTTTACATGCTCTCATTTAATCTGTAAAATAGCTTGGGAATTAGATGCTATGGTTGCTCTCATTTCACAGATGCAGAAATTGAAACACGGATCAATTGACTTGGTAAAGGCACACATTAACCAATAAATGGAGGAGACCGGAAGAACAGACTTGAGGCCTGTAATATTCATTATTCCTGAAGGTAGAGAGAGGAGTATTTGTTAGGTTGGCCTACGTGTTCTGCTTCTGGATATTTTAGTTCTACTAGGATATATGATGCTTGAGAATTTAAAGTGACAAATGGACATAATGAAGCCACACTTTGAAGCCCAGAACTAAAAAGGCTGAGGCAGGGGTATCACAAGTTTGAGGCCAGCCAGGGCCACACGGTGAGACCCTGTGTAGCCCAAGCTGGCCTGGAACTCAATTTGTAAACCAGGCTGGACTTTAATTCATAGAGATCCACCTGCCTCTGCCTCCTAGGTGCTAAGGATAAAGGTGTGCTTCACTGTGTCTGGCCTAAAGGATGATAATTCTTGAATGTCCCTGCAAAAACAAGTGAGACAACACAGTACATTTCCACAGAAATAGACAGTATACTCTCAGTCAGCATCATGTACCACAGCTCCCACTAAATTTCCCTCTTCAGTCGAACCTGAAATGCTGAAGAGGTGAAGAAAGAGCAGTTATAGGATAATGGTGATTTTATATCTCACTCAGGAGCTTGCGTGGTGACTTCATAATAACTTTCCTTGTTAAGTTTATTGAGCAAGCCAATTCCCTAAATCACACAGTCAGTGAATACCTTACATGTGTAAATACAGGTTCTGCCCAAGAACTCCACAGGCATTTTAGTGTCCTGGGGTTCAGGAAATGCTGATGTCCCCAGGAAATGTATGTTGGTGAGATGAATGGAAGCCCCTTATTTATTTTGTTTTTCTTTTTGGTAAGTTATTTATTTTATATGTATGGGTATTTTTGCCTGAATGTTCTCTCTCTTTCTTTTTGTCTCTGTCTCTCTTTCCGTGTGTGTGTGTGTGTGTGTGTGTGTGTGTGTGTGTGTGTGTGAGAGAGAGAGAGAGAGAGAGACATGTATCTGGTGCCCAAGGAGTTCCTAAGAGGGCATTAAGAGGACATTTGATCCCTTGGAATTGGAGTTACAGATGGCTGGGAGCCACCAAGTGGGTGCTAAGCACCAAATCATGGTCCTCTGCAAGAGCAAAATGCTTTTAAACTCTGAGCCATCTCTTGGGGCCCTCTTATTAAGTTCCTATTGAAAGATCTTTGTGTGTGTGACACTATTTTTTATTCATTTATTATTACAGTGTTTTAATAATGTATCTAATTAACTGATTTTCATCTAGACCAAAGACAGATGATGCTTGGGTGTTTGCAAAGCCTAATGCCATCCAGGCTATTGGGGTGATGTCTTTTGGTGAGTACCTGGCTTCAAAATCCTTCCTCCATATGACCATGCTGTTCCCTGTATGTCTATAGCTGGCCTTCTTAGATTCACCATTAGCAGCATAGAATCTGGTTTGTGTTAATATAAAATTAGGATCAAGCCTTTCTTGTCCATTACTAACCTTTCTAATTGATTACTAAAACTTGCTTCTAATTGAAGAACCGTGTTTCATGCTAGATATTAATTATGGTTAGTGTCATAATTACCAAACTCGGAAGTTTGGTAAATGCCATAAACTTCTCCAAAGTCTTTGCAGACAGGATTAAGATTTGGCTCAATATCTATAACTCCCCTATGTCACAGATGCCAAGGAAACTCAGGTACAGATTTTGCTTAAGATAAGAAGGGCCATTAGGAAGAGGAAAAAAAAAAAAAAACAGAAGTGAAGTTGAATATGCCTGGTTTATATTGAGAGTAACATGAAGGAAGATACTAGGCAAGCCTTCTGTGAAGTTTCTTGTCTCTAGGTCTATTAGAAAACTTATTTTCTGGCTTATTTAGTGTTATAAATTAATATATTTTCATTTTATATACTTGAAATTATAAGGCAGTATACCTCTGTCAGTTTTTCAAGTAGAAAACACAGTCCTGCTGTTTCCCTAGTAATGCATTTTTCCTTTGTGTTACAGCGTTCATTTGCCACCATAACTGCTTCCTAGTCTATGGTTCTCTCGAAGAGCCCACAGTAGCAAAGTGGTGCCGGATCATCCACGTGTCCATCTTGGTTTCCGTATTTATCTGTGTCCTCTTTGCTACGTGCGGGTACTTGACTTTTACCGGTTTCACTCAAGGTAAAAGGAGAAACTAAACCACTATTTCAGTGCTCTGCTCATTCCGGAACCGTTTGCCCAGGAGGTCTATCCCACCCCGTTCCAGCCGTTCTCTGCTCTACCCTCTTGCCTGTCTGTTTTATGCTCCATTACTTCTGTCTTCTTAACCTCTGAGACTCAGTTCTGTGATCCATACCTTCTGCTTCCAGGAGCCTTTGTCTGCTTGCTTCCAGACATGAACTCTGGCTCCCCTCTGGACTGTCACTCTGTACTTTTCCTTTCCTGAATACTAATAGCCTCCCAGTGTCGAAGCTGATAACCTTTCTGGTTCTGGTCTTTTTGAACCTTTCTGAGTCACTTACCTGTACTGAACTGCCTCCCACTTGCAGAAAAAAATGACTGTACTATCATGGCTTTTCATTTACTGTGCTAATATTTTGTTTTGTTTTCTTCCTCAGGACTTTCTAATCCCCTCCCCCACCCAGAGACAGGAGTCCTGCTTTTCTGTTGACAAATATTGTGGGTGATTTCCTCATTTTCCCTCTAGCCCAGGCCTTCATTTTCATCTCCAGCCTGTAGGACATTTCTGCTTAATTGTCTTATTCTAGACTAAATCACAAACATCATCTTTCCTATAAAGCCAGCCCTTTCCCCCACAACAGCCTTCAAAGTAACTTCTCCTTTCTTGTATCTCTCAGGCCCAGTAACTAAGTGGTCTTTTTACTGCTTTTGACCCTAATATCCAATCATTAAGGGTGTAATACTGAGGGTAACCTGACAGCAGGCTGAATGTCATGATTCATATATTCTACAGCTTTTGCATGTCTAGTATCTCACTTGACCTTCCCATAACCCTTTGAAGGTAAGTGGAATAACTAGTTCTACTTCCTGCTTAAACAGAAAGAGAAGTAACTTGCCCCAGCTGGCTGGTAATCACCAGAAAGCATGTCTTCTGATGCTCAAGTTCAGATATTTCCTCTGCTTCTCATCTGCCTCCTAAGTTTTGATCAGAACAAAGCCTTCAATAGTTTCCAATAGGCTCCTAGTGTCCAGTTCCTCTTGGCTTAGGTTTTTGTGACACTGTGGTACTCTTGGGATGCCTTGATTGGAGCAGATATCACTGTGTTTATATACATATTTTTCTCAGAAAATAAAGTTTTTTTTTAAACTGAAAGATTACTGTGATTACCAATGCAGTAATATATGTGTTTATATATATATAAACATACACACATACATAATTGTGTGTATCCATACATATACATACATATATACTTATGTGTGTATATGTGCATGCATAGGAAAAACATATATTTTTTTACCTGCTCCAGGATCCTACCATTAAAAGCAACCTTCAAAGTCTTGATAAGAACTCTTCAAACACTGCCGTGTACCAATCACGATTACTGCCAAGTGAATGGCCTAAGGGCTCCTGCATACATGATGACCTTGGTTTGTAAATGTCTCTGTTTCTTCTAGTGACATATTCCTAGTGTTTTTAGCAGTGGTAATTGCCATGCTGTAATTAATATTAATGGCAGCTATATGTGGGTCACTAACATCTGTAATCTCAACACAACACACGGGAGGCTAAGACAGGGTCTGGCTTGCCTGTGCTATATGGCAATGCTCTGTCTCTAAAAGGGAAGGGTGACAGGGGCTCTTTAAGCTGAGTGTGGCTACATGTGCTTCTGCCTGTTCTGGGGCATGGGGAAGAGATGGTAGGATCACATGGGCTTCCTGGCTGCCAGCCTAGCCTCAGTGAGAAACTCTACCTCAAAAATAACTAGGCAGAGCATGATACAGCAGGACGCCTGATGTTCCCCTCTGGCCTCCACGAACCCATGCACTGGTATGCGCATATACCACATACATTCATACACACACACACACACACACACACACACACATTCTGTCTCTCACATACATGTTCATATAACAAATCCTACAGGTATTTGATATCATTGTTCTTGCCCTTCCTTTCTTGGTTTTGTTTTGCTTTGCTTTGTTTTTCCTTAGCTACAATTCCCTGAAACACATGTGGATTTCAGCTGGAATCAGCTAACATTGCTTCTTCAGCTCCTTTCTCTCTAGGTCGATCTGGTCGACCTACATGCTCCTCTGTTCATCAGGTAAATCTAAGACAGGCAGTGGGAAGTCTAGAGTCTCGTTGCTGCTCCCTGTGACTTCAGAGAAGATACAGGGTCTGGTTGTTAGTGGAGGTTAGCAATAGGAAGATCTGTTCTGCTGTAGAGAACAGTGTTGACCCCTCAGTCAGTGTCGAAGCTGTTCTCTGCCACTGCCACTTTGTGCTGTCACCCTCTTCTGCCCAGAAGGGACAGCAGTAACATATCTGGTGTCGTTGGTGAACAGAAAGGACATGGCCACTTAAAGTGTGTCTTGGAAAGAGGATGTGCAAATAGGTTATCTTCTCACTCTTTAATTTTTTAAAAAAAGCTCTACTTAAATAGTGTCATAAAATATGTGGCTTTTGTCTAACTTTCTAGCTGGTTTAATTGAAAAAAAAAAAAAAGGCAAGTGCTGTGTCCACACATAACTGTAACCAGGTTATGTTCAGGAAATAAAGAAGTCCAAAGTCAGTGTTCAACAAGTATGTGTTGACTTCTGGAGCTGGCTAGAGTCCTGCATTTCTTCATAGACTTCTGAAAACACACAGAATCTCAATAAGAACTAGCCTAAGACATATATGGTTTATTATTTGGTTTGGAAATAATTAAAGTTAATTTCCTTTCCTGGAGTCATTCCTATTTTAAGGTTTGAACCAGTGAAATTTACATTTACATTTGAGTGCATCAAATGTTGTGAATGACGATGTATCTTTGGAATTCTTTGGTGTGGTCCTGAGTTTGTGATCAAGATCTATATACCTCAAGCACAGGAAACTCAGCTCCCCACATGCCCTGATCCTACTCTTCCTTGTGGGATTGTCCTCCATCTAAAAATAGCATTTCAAAGAGAAATTTGTTTATTTTAATAGACATTTGTTAAAAATAATACAATCACCAGAAACAAAGACCAGAAGCCATTTATAAAGGCAACGCATAAGAATTTAGGGAGTTGATTCTGTTATTAAAAGAAAAAATAAAAAAAAACAATGGGCAAAATATTTTTCCAAAAATTGGCACAACTTTAAGGCAAGCCTACCAAAAACAAATAATAGCCCTACCAGTGACGAGTTTACTTTCAAGTGGAACATCCACCAGTTTTAATAGCAGGGAATAAACCTGGGGCTTCTAAAGGCAGTATATTGGTAACCTATGTCTTTAATCATATGAAATGAAGTATAGGCTACCACCCTATACAAAAGAATATCTCATTTGTTAGTAATTCCCAATATTTTGCAAATAATTATATTTTCTCTTGTTCTCTAGGAGACTTATTTGAAAATTACTGCAGAAGTGATGACCTGGTGACCTTTGGGAGGTTTTGTTATGGCATCACTGTCATTTTGACATATCCCATTGAATGCTTTGTGACCAGAGAGGTAAGCATAGGTTCTACTACATTTATTTAGGAAGACACAGATAATTCAGTATGCAAATTCCCAAACACATAAGGACACATGATATATTCATACAACCTCTTTAAGCTACAAAGTATCAGAATCTACAGATGAATAATGTTAGGTCCCAAAGATACCTGGGACAAATGGCTAACTGTGATGCCTATTAACATATCAAAGCAGACACTGATTGCCAGGCTGTTTCAGTATTTCTCACAGAATCCTGGTTCCTCTCAGCACTTCTTACCCCAATTCCCTAAACTCTAAACTTCTCCCATGAGCTTCCCTTCTCTTCCCTCAGCTTTTGATTCCTATACAATCCAGCTATTTCAGCCAGGGTTGTACAGTATCATAAACACAAATATAGCACTTCTTTCCCAAGGGAACAGCCAAATCAAAGGGGCTGCTTTTACTTTTAAAGGGATGTCAAAAAAAAAAAAAGAAAAGAAAAAGAAAAAAGAAATTAAGGATGGAAGTTTAAATAAATAATTCCCAAAATTATATTTTGCTAAGATGTTTTATAAGTCTCTGTTTATCATAGGCCAGATTAATTGATTTTATTTTTTAGATAATGTATTATAGTCCATGAAGAATCAAACTTCAGCTTAAACCTATAGTTCTACATATATATTTTGATGTATATAGTTATATAAATGTTTTATATAAGCTTTATATAGTTACTGATGGATATAACAGCCGAATCCCTTTGCAGCAAAATCCATAAAGACACACACCATGCAACAGATCTCACAGAGGAGAGTTTATTGGGGGAGGGGAAAGGGTGCAGAGGCCTCTGGATGGAGGTGGGTAGGAAAAAAAAGAGGAGAGTGGGAAGAGCAGGGGACTTTTATAGGAGAACCTAGCACATGCTCAGAAGGTGGGTATGCGACCTGCAATGACAGGGAGCTGGCGAGGAAGTGTCTTGTCACTGGTCTCTTTGAGCTGGCCATGTAGGTGCCTGATCGCTAACATTACAGCTACAAATACAGGTAGTTAATGTACGGTGACAGAAAATCTATAACACTGGGTAACATGGTTTCTCAGGAATGTCTTATGCTGTGGGCTAGATATTCACTGTGCTGAGTAGCAGCACCCACCATCCTGCCTCACAGAGCTCCTTTGAGAGTCACTGTGAAAAGGGCTCAGTCAGGATCTGTCTCTACAAGCTGTTTACACAGAGCACTGTGTAAATGCCTGCAGTGTATGAAGGCAACCACCAGCAGAGCCTTAAATCCCCCGTCTTTTCTGCAGGCTTTTCACGGCTGCTGGTTTCTCACTATAGGCCAGTCCTGGCAACGAGAAGCAGTTCTGGGACCTGGGACGAGGGTATGTTCAGGACTGCACATTCTCTCCATTTGCACTCAGGTTAGCGGATGGCATGACCGAGGCTGGTGCTCTTCCTCCCCCCAGAAGGGAGGGGTGAACTAAGGGTCTTTTCAGCAGGTTTTTAAACTTCATTATTCTTCCAAAGCTTTGCTAGCTCTCATCAGCATCTGCCTAACGCTTCATCAGATCACATCTCCTGATCAGCGGGAGCATATGGATAGCTTCTGGTCAATGTGGATGGCTTGACTCACTTGACCGGCAGCTTCCGTCTTTCCTACGTGGAAATGAGTTTCTATTCCAGCTGCCTCGACAGGAAGGCAGACCGAAACCGAGATCTTTGCCCTAGTAACATACACCACGCAGAGGGACCCTGTATAAATCTCACTAGTTGCTGCTGCTGTCTGCACACATATACACACAAACATAGCCAAGATACATCTAATCATTTCTCTTCATAGGTAAAATAGCCAGGCACATATAAAGAGGATTAAAAAGACTGTTTGCCCCTGATAAATATCCTTCGTTATCCTGCCTAAATGGTTATTTCATCCTCATCATCTCATCTCAAAGATGTATGGAAGAGTTGTGTTTAAAGAAGATGAATCTGGGAAACATCAAATTCATGTCTTCTAACGTTATTAGTATCATCATTAGGTCTCTACCAGCAGATCCACAACAGCTGATCTGTGGGAATAACATCCGTCTAGGTGATTTTTCAACAGTTGTCATCTTCACAGTACCCAGCACCTGGCCCTCTCCCTCCACGGACAATTCCTGTTTCTCTAGTATTTTGTGCATGGTCACCACTCCGTTCAGATTCTTTTTTCTGTCCTTCATATATAACATTCTCATTTTTTTCTCCTCTGATCTTCTGTGCACTGTGGCCTCATTTTGTAATTCAATTCTAAATTGTATCCCCACCTCGAGCTTAGATAGGTCTCTCGCATTTCAGAAATGGCATAAAGAAGGGTTCTTTAAGGGAGACTGCCTTGTTCTGTGTGCCATGGTCCTAATAACCTGACTGGGGTGATAGGAGAATGAAGAAACACAGACACACATACAGAAAAGCTGGGGTTGGGTGGGATGAGCTTGCTTTGATGGAGGGCACCTTCTATGACAGCCTAAAGACTAATGTGTTTATTATATATGGGATAAAGAGAAGGTGTTAGCTAGGCCTGGTGAGAGGTCTCAGACTGTAAACATCTGGGTGGAGGAACCTGAGACAGAGCATACGTTCTGTCAACAATGGACCCTGGGGAAGGATTTGCCAATCGCATTGGTCTGAGACACTGGGGTCCTGGACATGGCTGTGCTCCTGTCAATATTACAGATTCACATGGGTCTTCACCTCTTCCTTACACATTCATTCAGGACTTCCTCTGTTCTGACAGGACACCATTCTAGACAACTGAAGAGCCCTCTAAACTCTATTTGGTCTTCATCTGGGCACAAATTGTTCTTCATTTATTTCTTTATATGAGTTGTGGGTCTTCTTTTGGGATAAATAGGAATCATCCTTTAGACATCTCATTGAAATTTATCAGAGTGGGACGCACCTAATAGGTGACTATAGATTAGCTTCCTGATCTGTGTATTCATGGAAAATCGTGATGAACTTGTCTTCATTTACCTTTCATCTCTGTAGGTTTCATTGTTATAGCATTGATTTCCTCTTAATAAAGGATAGTACTCATCCAATATCATGAAAAGAGTAAATCCTAACACCTTCCTTAGAGGCCCTTAAATAATCAATCAGTATTTGTAGTTTGTTTTAGTGGTAACATTACTGGCTCAAGAAGGTTAGGGCAACTTCATAACAGCTTTCTTATCCTTAAAAAAAAAATGTATGTACAATAGCACTGGTGTGCCATGCTTTGGGTCTACAGCATAAGACACCAACTGAGAAAGATCATAGCAAACAATACACATTGTTGCTATGTATGTGAATGTGTATACTATGCTGTAATTGCTATGTATGTGTGTGTGAATACTTTGAAAAGATAGAGAGATTCCTAGTGACCTAAGGTTTGATGTGTTGCCTTACTGGTCATTGTGCTGCTGTGAAAGATTCTCAGTGATTCCAACAAGCCTCACAAGTACCTCTCTCTCTGGTCTGTTTATTTGCCAGGTAATGGCCAATGTGTTTTTTGGTGGGAATCTTTCATCAGTGTTTCACATCATCTTAACATTGGTTATCATTACTGCAGCCACACTGGTATCATTGCTGATTGATTGCCTTGGAATAGTTTTAGAACTCAACGTAAGTACATTGAAAGACTTGTTCTATCCTTTCTGAAAATCTCTTTTAAAATGTTTCTGTTTAATACAAAATGTGCTTTTCCTTTTTCAAAAGTATCACTTTCTGAAGTATAATGGAAATCTGTTTGCAACATAATAACAATGATTGATAATGATGATACTCTGCTGTTTATAGAAGTATATAGTTTGTGGCAGTAGTCTCAAAGAGGAGACCTTAGAAATGTCACAGACATCTTTGGTTCTCTAACATGGTGGCAATGCTATGGGTATATAGTGAGAAGAAGCCAGGGACACAAATAATAGCTCATAATGTGCAAGGAAATCTCTCACAACAAAAATATATCTGGCCCAAAGTGTCCATCAAGAGTTAAATGGTTTCAAGTCTTATCCTTGTGCTATAAAGATATTTCTCAAGTTGACTAAACCTTTCACTGTATGTGAAATTGAAATATCTAGTGGACTTATTGAAGCTATAGAAGGAATAAAATTTTATCCCAATCACATAATCACTTTGGATGACCCAAATATCTTTTTCTTTAAATATTTTTTCTGTTCGAGGCTTTTTTTTTTTTTTTTTTGTCATTCTCACACCACGCAGATGTAGGTCTCTGTCATGTCATGTCTGAGCTGATCCTTTCCTTTCAAAGAAATTGGAAATGCTATTGTCCTGTATCCCAGCCCTTGCCTTTATGGAAACTTATTTCCAGTGTACTTCTCCAAAGACACCCTGAGCTGCCACATTTATTTTCAGCCCATGACTATGCTAGAGCAGTCTTTGCTCTTGTCCTTTGCCTTATCTGTTTTTCCATTTGTCCCTTTTCCTACAATGATGATTTTTTTCTGTCTTTCTAACTCCTACAAAGATAATTGCCGATTGCAACTTCTAACTCATTTATTCATTGACTGTATAACAATTGAGCAATTACTCTGTACAACACAGAAGAAATAGAGTGACGGAAGGAAATCAGAAAGATCTGTCCTTTCTCACCAACATAAAAGTTTAGCTGCTGTGTAAATGATGAAGAGCATGCAACCAAAATTAACACACTTTGGTGACAGATTCCACTGGGAACACAGAGGGACAGGGAAGCAAATCAAGAATGAGTCCCTCCTATTTTGTGGAGCTGGGGTAATGGTGCCATTTAAGGAGATGGCAGTAGAGTGAAGGCCACTACTGCAAGGTCATTGTTTTCCCTCTGCATGAGCCTTACAGGATTTGTAATCAGAACAAAACAAGCATTTCCTTGTAAAGCACCACAGGTATGACAGAGTCATGCAGAAGAGACTGCAGCTCACAATGCACTCCCAGCTATGAGAACTGTAGGATAAATGAAGGTTTCTCTTTCATACTCACACCACTAGGCCAATGTGGCTTCCAGTTCCAAACAAAAGCAGGAGGAAAGTATGTTGAGGAGCAGATAATTTGGACTTTCCTTGTATTAGATGAAATGGGAAAGGGGGAGGGTCTATGTTCCCCAAACCCTGGACACTAGGGACACTGGGGATTTTCCATTACACCTACAACAGGAAAAAGCCTTCTTTTGGTACATTGATGCAGCTCTGTAGTCCCAGCTAATTAGCTTCTCAGGAGACTGAGCAAGGGAATCACTTGAACCCAATCTGAGCAGTATAGCAAGACCTTACCTCTAAAACAAACAGAGGGGAGAAAACAAAGAACAGAAGTCAAATCAGATAGTAGTCTAGATTCCTTTGAATTGTTTCCAGTTAACTTGATGAAATAACTATCATATAAAATCTTAGAATACGTGATATTTGAACTGTCCATGAATTATCTTTACTTACCACACTGTAAGCTCTTTTAAGACAAGCATATTCAATGACTTTCTCCATGGTGCACTACACTGGGCACTGTGCTGAGAATATTGGGCTCAAATTATTACATGAGTGATAATGTTTTATGACCACAATTTAGGACTGGTTTCTATAAATATTCATGGACAAAAGAGTACCTACTAGAATAGAAGCAGGAAATCAAGGAATGTATATATATATATATATATATATATATATAATCACACACACATATATATGTATAAAATCACAGTATCGACAGTAGTAATATCATTTCAACTATACTGTAGAGATCTCCAAAATAATGAGCCCCTATAGACCTATAGAGTTACTTTTCTGTTATTATGATAAAATGCCCTGACAAAACAACTTAAGAAAAGGTTATTTTGGCTCACAGTTCATCGTGACTGGAAAGCCATGGTAGCAGTAGTATGAGGCCAGCATGACTGAGGAAGCAGACTGATCACAGTAAACAGAAAGAGAGAACAGGAAATGGGTCCAGGCTTTGAAACCCCAAAGCCAGTCCCCGGTGATGTATTTGGTCCAGCAAGAGCACATCTCCTAAGGATTAGTGTCTTTCCTAAACAGCACCAGGAACTGGGAACCAAGTGCTCAATTACATGGGCCTATTTCTCATACAAGCCACACAAGCCACAGCACCACCATGCCGGTTTCTATTGTTGCTTGATGTTCCTGGGTTTATGACATATCTCATTTGAGTTCTCAAAGTTTATTAAGTTGGTTTTTTTTTTTAACCTCTCAAGTATAAATTCACTATGCAGGGTGTGTGAGTGTATGTGTGTGTGTGTGTGTGTGTGTGTGTGTGTAAAGAGAGAGAGGGAGAGAGACTGAGAGACAGATAGAGAAGGGAGCAAGCAGGCACATGTATGCCACTATATACGTGCATAAGGGTCATTGAACGTGTTTTGAAAGTTTGTTATGTCCTGCCACCATGGGTTTCCGGGATTGAACTCAAGCTATTAGACTTATACATCAAGTCCTTTTACCTACCGAGCCATCTTGCCAGCCTGATCATTTTTGTTTTTAAAAGTTTGTTTATTTATTTATTTTTTCGAGACAGGGTTTCTCTGTGTAACAGCCCTGGCTGTCCTAGACTCACTTTGTAAACCAGGCTGGCCTCGAACTCACAGAGATCCGCCTGCCTCTGCCTCCCAAGTGCTGGGATTAAAGGCGTGCGCCACCAACGCCCGGCTAAGTTTGTTTATTTTATCTGCATGAATGCTTTGCCTTCATTTATGTAAGTGTACTAGATGCTCGTCTGCTATCCTCAGAAGCCGGGTAATGGGTACCAATCTCCTGGAACTGGAATTGGAACTAGAGACTATTGTAAGCTACCATGTGGGTGTTTAGAACTGAACCTGGGTCCTCTGCAAGGGCAGCAAGTGCTCTTCCTGTTGAAGCATCTTTCTTGCCTCAACAGTTAGTCAGTCTATCTGAAATAGCAAGTTTCAGGTTCATTGAGAGTCCCTGTCTCAAGGGAATAAGGCAGAGATTGCTGTAACAGGAAACATAAAGTCTTCTTCTAGCCGCCAGATGCAAGAACACACCGACATACATATGAATACATCATGTTCATTGCACATACAAAATCTGGGGATACATCTCAGTGATGGATTACCTGTCTTATTCACAGCACAGAGAAAATGATGGAGGGGAGTGAGAGAGAGAGAGATTAAGTTGATCCTTAAATAAGTTTAAGAATAATCCATGCCACATGTGAAACGATTTTTTTTAATGTACTAAAGTAAATAATGGGCCGTAAGTAAATTGGAACTAACAATTTTTGTGTTCATTTTTTGTTCATAGCTTTCACATTAATTAACAGAATTTCTGTGAGGGGATGTGAACAACCAGAGCCTTGTCAGGTCACTAAGTGTAATGTTTTAGAGACCCTTCTTTATTGTAGCTTTTCAATATCACAATCACAGGCACAGATTAGATGTGTATTAGAATCAGAACTGACATAATTAGAAAAATACTGTTATTGTTAGAACTAAATAAATACAGGGTAAATTATTTCTGTTATCTGACAAAATTCAAAGTCCATTTAGAATTTCACCTTTGTTTAATTGTTTTCATAGCAGAGGACAGCAATGAAATATTCTCAAAGCAGAGACATTCTCAATTTTAAAGAATACATTTTAGAAGCAAAGAAAAAGTCCTTGACCTGTTCTATTGCAAGACTCCAGCATCTTGGCTGGATGTTGCTGTTTGGGAAAAGAATGTATCTGTAGTAATTGGGCCCTATGGGTTTCTACTTGTAGTACAAAAAGAAAAAAAAAAGACAAGAAAAAAGAAACAGCTGGTGCTGTGGCCACAGGAACCAGCCCCAAAAATCACTATGTGATGCTTGCTTGGCAGGAAGAAAGCAGACCAGTGAGAACCCAGACAGAGAAACATAATCATCGCATGAGCAAACCAGAGCCCAAGTTGGCATACTTCCTGAGATGGAGCCTTTTATTTTTTTTCCTAAGACATAGGAATACATTTCCTGAGTATCAGTTAATTATAATGATGAAATTTAAAACATAGATAATTTTTTTGTCTTTTTTTTTCTTTTCTCTTTGAAATATCCCCAGGGATAGAGGAGCAGGAAGACAGAGGAAGTGGTAAGAGGAGCCCCAAGGATGCAGGGGTATGCAGAAGTAGTCCTCAAGAAAGTCAAAGAATCAGGAACAACCCAAATATGGCCGCCGCGGGAGGGGGGCAGATGGCAGGAATGGTCCTGCCTGCAAGGAGTCGGGGAGTTGTGCTTCCCCAGGAGTTGCCCCAAGGAAGAGAGTTATTAGATATACTCTACAGGCTAAAGGGAAGGCTTGCTACGGAGGCAAGGACCAAGAGCAAGGAAAAAGGAACTTCTGAGAAAGTCCCACCTTAAAACTACCAGCTATGACTGCCTATACCTCAGACTGATTTTTTTTTTTCTCTCCAAGGAGCAAGGATCCTGTCCTGTGGCCCCTTCTAGCTACTAGAGAGGAGTAACCAGCAGGCTGGACCCCGCATGGCCGCTGGCAATCTCAGAAGCTGTGCCCCCCATACCCAGGGAAATGACATACCTTACTCCCTTGAGGGGTAAAAGCAGGGACTATCAAAAGTGGGCCACATGCGTCACCTTCATCGCTCTCAAGGGCCTTGGGGGTCCTTGTGACTGTCATCACCCAGATAGGACTGTTGCAGATGTCTAGGAAAACCTGTCTGCAAATCCAGACACCTGAGGCCCGTGCCAATGCCCGGTCAGATTGTAGCAGCAAGGGCCCCAGTGAGATCCTGCCTTCATTCCCGTCAGTGACTCCTGTCATCCTCATAGTGTTTTCCATAACAATTCAAACTACCGTGTTGACAGTTCACAGTCCATTTAATTTCAACTATTTGATAATTTAATTTTTTATGCTATGTGCCCTTCATAAATACTTACAGCTATTCAAGTGCTATGTAGCAAAACAACTTGTCTATATTTTTATTTTTCTCTTTTTTCAATGATGTATTTAGTTAGTTTTTGATTATTTGTAGGTATCTGGGGGGGGGGGGGGGGGGGGAGGTATATATATACACATCAGTGCAGGTGTTTAAGGAGACCAGAAAAGTCAAATTCCCTGAAACCACCTGACTTGGGTGCTGGGAATCAAACTCAGGTCCTCTGGAAAAGCAGTACATATTCTTAATCACTGAGCCATCTCTCCAGTACCTTCTCTCTCTCTCTCTCTCTCTCTCTCTCTCTCTCTCTCTCTCTCTCTCTTTCTGTGTGTGTGTGTGTGTGTGTGTGTGTGTGTGTGTGTGTGTGTGTGT
>CAJQZJ010033126.1:2005702-2015900 GCA_907164525.1 Lophiomys imhausi | reverse complement strand
GTGTGTGTGTGTGTGTGTGTGTGTGTGTGTGTGTGTGTGTGTGTGTGCTCACTCACAGGCACACAAGTGTTTGTGTGACATATATATATATTCATGTTTGCATGTATATGGGCTCATGTGTTTGAGTGTGCATGAAGCTGATGTTGGGAATCATCCCCAATTGCTCTTCTACCTTATTTGATGAGGCTGGGTTTCTCAAACACAGAGCTTGCCAATATGGCAAGTCTCAACCCAGCTTACTCTGGGGTCCCCTCTCCATCTTTGGCAGCTAGGATTAGTTACAAGTGGATGACTACACCCATCTGGTATTTACTTGAGTTTTGGGGGTCAGAACTCTGGTCATCACACTTGCATGATGAGAATTTTAAGGACAGAGCCATCTCCTCAGCCCTTTATATTTTAAACTAGAATCCAATATTGGTCCCTTTTAGTATTTTCTCATCTTGTTTCTTTTACTATGGAAATATTTTCTAGGCAGTGGGATCTATACTATTCTTCCTCAGATTTTTAGATACTACCTTGGATAGTCTGATTCCACAAAGCCATTTATCTATAATTTTTTTGTAAAAACTAAGAAGTATACTATTGAAAACTTCTAGTATAGAGATAGAATTTAGTATAAAATATGTCATTTTATTGGACAGTATTGAGAAACTTGTTCTTTTAAAGATGTTTAGGGTCTAATTTTTAACTTTACATCACCCAACTTCAAACTGAGTTTTCACGGACTGATCCTGGAGGATACCTTTAAAAGTACTGTGCAATTAATGAGACCTTGTCTCAGAAATAAGTAAGTAAATAAGTAAGTAAGTAATAAGTAAGAAAGTAAGTAAGTAAGTAAGTAACAGGCATGGTGGCACGTGTCTTTAGTCCAAGCATTCATTTAAGAAAGAAGAGGCAGGCAGATATCTGTAAGTTAGAGGCCAGACCAATCTACATAGTGAATATAGGCCAGCCATGGTTACATAATGAGAATTTGTCTTTAAAAATAAATAAATAAATAAACAAACAAACAAATAAGTAAAAGGAAGATAACCTAAACATTTCCCACAAAACATAAAAATGATTGACAAGTATAATCAAGTATAATAAAGTTCTCAGAAAACTACAGGTTAAAACCACCATTGACAAGTCATTGCATACCTATTAAGACAGTATTATCAAAAGATAAGACAAATGTTAGTAAAGGTACACCTGTGGTGGGAATGCAGACAGTCAGCTATTATGGGAAAAGCTATGGAGGTTCTTGAAGCAATTTAAAAAAAGTGACTGTCACCAGAGCCAGCAAGCTCTCTTGAAGGTTTACTGACTCACAGACCACCTCATATGCATATCTACATGCCATGTTCACTGCAGCATTATCTACATTAGCTAAGATATAGAGACAACCTCCATGTCTAGCACCAATGAATGGGTGAAGAAATCAGAGCTTGTGTGCACAATGGAATAGAGTTCAGCTTTAAAAAGAAGGAAACCCTGCCTTTGCCAATGTGTGAATGAGCATTGTGCTAAATGAAACAAGCTAGACACAGAAAAACAAACAAGTATATGATCTTGCTACTTATGTGGAATTTAATTTTTAAAGGGAAATGCAAATTGAATCAGAAACTAGAAATGTAGCTATGGGGGGGATGTAGGAAAAGCAGAGGTGTAAGGCAGAAGATACAAAGTAGCAGATGATCTTAACAAGTCTAGAGGCTGAATGTACAACAACAAAGACTAACCACAGTCTACTGTATTTAGTTAATTAACACATTCAGTTGTTCTTTTCATATATGCAAAAGTAACTGAGTTTTATTCTAAATATGTCCCATCATGGTGACATATTATCCAGATGTGTCCATAGCACCATATTGTAAACCTCCAATATACACAATGAAAGTTACTTGCAAAGAAACACTTTATGAAGTATGAAAAATGTTCGTCAGAAAATTTTAGTGTTTGAGTTAGTATGTAACACTTGACATGATGAGAAAAATGTGCTGCCTAAAATACAGTGAATTTTAGCATTTACAACATTTGCAAAGTTTCTAGTGAGGATTGAAAGGAAAAATCTCTTTTCCTTTGAAGTCAGTGCATGTCTGTGTTTTTACAATAAACAACTCTACTACCAGTAATTTTGAGTCTGACATTTCCTCTTAGGGTGGATTTATTGGCAGCAAGTGGGGGGAGGGTAGCAAGTTCAGTCATTTAGTTCTGCTGTCAGTTTTCTAGGGTAATTAATGCACTGAGCTTTACTTGAAAGAAGACTTAGAAACAGAATTTCATGCTCAGCCTGGGGGTTAATTTTTTTTTCTTTCTGACACAGACAGGCACTGCTTTCAAACAGACTCAGATGAAGAGAAAAGAGAAATGCCCATCCAATTTCACTATGTCCCTTGTCGTATACAAATGGCAAATAAACCACTCAGATTTTAAAGACACTGTAGATATACAGGAATTTCTAGAGAGTATTAAGAAAGATGATGTGATTTAAAAACTGAGTTTCAAGTTTGCCAGAAGTCCATCTTGTCATCTGCCCTTAGGCTTGCTGAACATTATTCTGTTTTTCTTTTTCTCACTTGGAACTATTCCATTGGAAATGAAAAAAACCTACATCTAAGTCTTTCCTTAACATTTTGTTTCTTTTCTTTGTTTGTCTCAACTGAACCTATGAAACTTTTAGTATATGCAAGGAAAACTGTTCTTTTAAACTTTGGACTATTTTAACATTTGCATTTATCACTAGTGTGTGTGTGTCCATGTGGTATGGAGATGGGAGAGCACATAGGCCATGCTATATGTGGATGGCAGGACAACTCTGTAGGGTAAGTTGTCACCTTCCATCTTTGTGTTGGTTCCTCTGATGGAGCACAGGTCAGACTTTCATTATAGGGTGACAAGCACTTTACCTACTGAGCCATCCCCACCCCCCAATAAATGTTTCTATAATGCTTTTAAAAAACTTTAAGTACATGTCTGTAATCCTAGCACATGGGAGGCTGAGGTAGGAAAATTACTGCCAATTTGATGCCAACTTGCAGTACATTGTGAAGCCCCGTTTCAGAAAAGCAAAACGATGTAAATGGCCACCCAAACCAAGCATCCCTCTAACATGAACTTGTGTCTTGTCTTCAATACACAGGGCGTGCTCTGTGCGGCTCCTTTGATTTTTATCATCCCCTCCGCATGCTATCTGAAATTATCTGAAGAACCAAGGACACACTCCGATCAGATAATGGCCTGTGTCATGCTTCTGGTTGGTGCAGTGGTGATGGTAGTGGGCTTCGTCATGGCTATCACAAATCACCAGGACTGCACCCATGGGCAGGAAATGTTCTACTGTTTTCCTGACAACATCTCCCTCACAAACATCTCCCATTCTCATTTTCAACTGACAACACAACTTTCTGGTTGGAACCTCAGCATCTTTCAGTGAGCTGGCTACTTTAAACAATATGCAAGTTTTCACAGATACCTAGGCCACCTATACTAGTCTCTTTGTCACAAAATGATCACTGACACCCATCAAGACTTACTCATCCCTATATTTTCTGGCAATATGAAAAATAAAATATATATTTTATCTTAAACTAGGACAGATATCTTATTCTGGCAGTACTAATCTAATTGAGAAGTACCAGTGAAGCCATAAGTATCTGCTTTCAGCCCCAAATCATTATTATTTTGTATGTGACCCACTGTATTATGCTCTCAAATAAGTAGGTGATTATACATTAGAACTGGGGCAGGGTTCCTTCAGGACAAACCACATGTTTAAAGAGTGTGTACAATTGAAGGGAGAGGGAAACATAACTCTTAAATAGGATAGCTATCCCAGCAGCAAAGAGAAGGTCTCTTTTGTAACTTTGGGAGCATCCTTTTTTTAAGAGGATGTGGGTCCCAGGATGAATAAGCAACACCCCTCCCCTGCCATTAAGCAAAAACATAACCGGGATGAGCAGAGCAAGCTCTGTGTAGGATATCAACATTATCTCCAGTTGTGGGGATTTGATGAGTATGCTACTTTAAAACAGAAACACACACTCTAATTGTTCCGAGGCATTATTAGCCTAGTACATCAGTTACATCCCAGATCTGGACCTGCTGAGTCTTCAGCGTGGCAGGAATACATATAAGACAACTAGAGGCTGAGCCCAGAGACTAAATGCTTACCTTGAATCTGGGATTCCAGACAAGACAGACATTCTCACTGTCCCAGGCCCTCAGGGAACAGATGGGAGTTTTTGTTCACTAGGGTTTTGATGTTGTTGTTGTTGTTGTCATGTTTTTGGGTTTTTTTTCAAATTATTTATTTTTTAACATGCATTAGTGTTTTTCTTACATATATGTCTATGTGAGGGTGTCAGATCTCCTAGAACTGGAGTTATAGACAGTTGTGAGCTGTCATGTGGTTGTTAGAATGGGGTGCTCTGGAAGAGGGCAGCCAGTGCTCTTAACCACTGAGCCACCTCTCCAGTCCTGGTTCAGTCTGGTTTTTGAGACAAGTTCTCATTATGCAATCCTGGCTGGCCTGGAACTGGCTATGTAGACCAGGCTAGCTTTGAACTCACGGAGATCTGCCTGTGTCTTCCTCCTGAGAGGGACACCATGGGAGACGAGGAAGCAGATGCTGACATGGAGGGTGTGTCGTACAGGGCATGTCCTGGGGATGCTGAGTAGGGGCAGAGGGAGGAGAGTAGAATTGATGATGAAAAGCAGAACTCTAGCGCAAGCTGATGGGCTCCCACTAAGCCACAGAGCTGGCCCCGTTCTGAGTACCTAGCAAGCATTCCTGCAGCTGCCTCCATGAGTAATCATTGACTAAGGCTGCTCGGGGAAGAGTGGGCCCCCAGGTTAGACAGCTGTCTGAAGCTGAGCAAACTAAAATGTCCTAGCTAGACATTTTAGATAGGCGTCTGCATCAGTCATTGTTAGAGATACCTAGGAGGAACAGCTGGGCCTTCTACAGGCAACCTCCATTTTGAGTAAAGATTTCATGACTTCAAATCTTTTAAAATCTGTAACAGATAAAAGAAAATCAGAATCAGCTCCATGGCTTCCTTACACCAAATACCACCAAGATGGTAATTTTTACCTTTTCATCTGTATTTCAATTGATTCTGCTGCTAAATTATGAGACAACATCACAAGCAGAGTTAACACAGAAATATTTTAAAAACATAATACACAGGCCAGGCATCCCCCAGGATTTACATGAAATTGTTTCCCAGCAGTTTCAATCAAGTGGTGAGCCGTAAGACAGCACCGTAAAAAAAGGCCTAAAGCAGTGAATCGCAACCTTCCCAGTACTGTGAAGTTCCGCATGTCATGGTGACCACTCCCAACCATAAAATTACTTTGTTCCTACTTTGTAACTGTAATTTTCCTACTGTTATGAATTGTAATATAAATATCTGATACGCAAGATACTGGATATGTGATTTCTGTGAAAGGGTCATTCGATCCCAAAAGGGGCTGAGATCCTCTAACACTGGCCTAAAAAGAGCTGGAGCGATGCCTCAGCATTAGGGGCACTCACTGGTCACCATAAGGACCAGAGTCAATTCCTTACACCCACGTCAGGCTTCTAATACCTGTCTCAACTACAGTTCCAGGGGATCTGAAACTTCTGGTCTCCTTGGGCATCTATGCTCATATGCGAGTACCCATCCCTTCACATAGTTAAAAATAATATAAAGAAATCTTAAATAATGTCCCAAAGAAGCCCTCAGGAACTTACCTTAACAGGCACGGGTCTGGTGGTGAGTTTTACTTCAGTAAAGCATCATCCATGTCAGGGAGGTAATACAAGCTCCATTGACTGAATAGCTTTCCGATATTTAATTTATAAATTTTTTACAGCCCCACTAAGCGTCATATGTCTAAACTATTGTGTCTTTTTAAGAATATGTACATGTTTTTAGAATGATGTATATTAAAACAGTTATGAGGATATTTTCATTTGTCCAGACATCACTTAAGACTGCAAAGCACTGACCAACCCACTCACTTATTAGAAAATGTCATCAGAGATGGAGGAGATCATCAAGGATCAAGGTGACAAGCGAGGCTCATCAAGGATAATGCAATTTAATACTTAACAATCCATCCTCTTGAACTGTGGGCATTGCTTCAGACACGTTAACATTGAATCTCCAGCTGGATGAAAAATCCTTTGGTAGGAACCAAAAGCATCTTTAATATCCAATAGATATGTGTCTGTTTGTTATTAAACAAATGAAGACCAAAACCACCTTTGACCCAATTATCTGGAGCACATGCTGCCAGCATTTCTCACATTATGATAGCATAAAGTTTAAGCACTCGAAGCTATTTTTGTAGGACTGCAGAGCAACAGGGAGGCAAAATAGAGCCTGATCTTCCATCTCCAGGAGTCCTGCCTTCATTTAGTGAGAGCTCTCCACCAAAGTTCATTCCTTCTATGATGCTCACAAACTAATTCACAGGCGGACACGCAACTCATTAAGCTGCGATTCCTTTAAACTTCCAAAGTGTTTCCTAGAGTTTAAAGAGGTGTTCATGAGAACGGTGTTTAGACACACTAAAGCACACATTCAAGTATACATATGGATGTACACATGAAGTATACATGGATGTATATATGAAGTATACATGGATGTATATATGAAGTATACATACATCCATCGGGTAGCATCTGTGTCATTTAGGAACTGGGTTCTTACCAAGTTTGCTTAGAATACTTCATTCCAATTCTGCCTGGGAGCACATTCAGGGCACAGAGCAGACCACCTTCTTCATGTCTAGAGCATCTCCCGTGACAGCAGCATTTGTCACCTCTTTTTTTTTCCTACAATGAGTTCGAGTCCAGGTGATCCAAGAAAATCCTAACTATTCCTCTGCTAAAGTCAAACAAACATTCACTTCAAGTCAAACATCTTAGACAGAAGTAAGCTCCAGGTTTATGTGCTGAATCCTGCTGAAGAAAGTAACCCATTGACCAGGTGTGGTGGTGCATGCCTCCAATGCCAGCAATCAGAAGGCAGAGGCTGATGCTTCTCAGGACTTGTAACTAACTACAAGTAGATACCCTTCTTTAGGTATATATATATATATATATATATATATATATATATATATATATGCATCAGGTCAAAGACATGGATATCTAATCCTACCTACTCAGGGGTGAGACAAGGAGGTTACAAGTTCAAAACCAGCCTGGACTACAGAATAAAATCAAGCCAATCTAGGCAACTTAGTGAGGCCCTATCTCAAAAGAAAAAGTAAAACAAGGGCTTAGGAATATAGTTCTACAATAGCCAAGCACATATGAATCTCAAAATTCAATATCCAGGTTAGAAGAAACAAAGAATTCTTATATTCTAGAAAGTACATACAGAATTTACCAGAATAACAGGGTAAATATACAGAATGGAGCAGTGTCTCCACCAGCAGGACAACACATTGGCCAGACCAGAGTCTGGTTACCTATCTGAGCAGTGGCTTTCAAACTTCAGCATCTGCCAGAATTACCAGAAAGATTTAATTCAACAGACAGTCAGGCATCTCTCCAAGGTTTACTTCTCTCTAGTGGAGCCTGAAAATTCACATTTCTGAAAAGTGGCCAGGTGATGCCTAGTGTGGTACAGGACCACATTTTTATAAGCTTAATGTTTGGGCAAAGACATTCCTAGGTGAGGACATCTGCTTAGAGGCTGAGTGTGCCAGATAGGGACATCTGTTTAGGAGTTAGGACAGAATACCAGCAAGATGTAGGGAGGGGAAGGGGAATTAAGAACAAAGGGGAAAGAGACACTATAGTCCAAAGTCAGCACAGCTGTAGTGGCACAGCTGAAAGCCTGAGTCTTAGCCTGCCAGCTTCGGGGAAGTCTGAGCTTCTTAGCCCTCACTGGGAGACATACAGCAGTTTTTCAAAAGTATAGAATGTTTTCTAGGGACTTAAATTCTCAATGAAATGTCCTGCTTAAAATATTGCACACACTGTGTAAGTAAAACACACTGTGAGTTGGGACCACTGGTTTTTTTTTTAATATTTATTTATTGCTTCAGGTTACATCTCCATCGCAGTGTCCATTTTCCACCCCTCCCAGTCCCGCCCTCCCACCCTCTACCCCTATCCCTTCCATCCCACTCCTCTGGAGTGTAGTGTCCCTACATATCAGTCTCTGCCCCAGTTCAGCAGTCATATGAAGGCCAAGAACCTCCTCAGACACTGGGGGACTACAAGGCAGCACCACTAGGGCAAAGTGTCTCATTGACAGGTAACAAAGTCTATGTTCCTGTTCCCTTTGGTGCGTTTGTTGTAGTATAGATATCCTGCAGTGTTCTTGATGAAATCATGCAGATAGAGAATTCATGCTGCTCTCAGTTATAACTATTTTTCTATGAATGTTTATTGATCTATAATGAAAATTATATGTAAGCCTTTTCATTGTATCATAATTCATTTGTATCAATGTGTAAGTATGCAATTAAAGTAATACTACACTGGACAACAAACACCGGGTTTGGTCTGTCCTTCATTCTCAGGTCTAATCTGATTCCAGTCTTTACCAAATTTTATCCAGACACAAGAAAGAGCCCTAACCAGAGCATTTTGACTTCTGACACTGTTCTGAAATACTTTGTGTCTCACCTCAAGAACACCTCATTAAACCTGTATTTTGACAGCATCACTTGCTTGCTCAAAATCTTTCCTTGAACCTCTGCTGGGTTAAAGTACAAACTCTATGGGAACTATTCAAACTTAGCACTACATGGCCACAATATTCTTGTCCGGCCACATAGGCCATGACTGCAAGAGGAGGATCTCTTTATCCTAATCACTGTCCATTTCTTTGCACTCAAAATGCTCTAAGTACCTTGCAGACTTGCCCCTGAATTCTTACGTTTCCCATCTGAAATTCCCAACCCTCCCCCACCAAAATCTCATCAATCCATTAGTCCCCTCCGAATGCCATCCTCAGCTGCTCTAACTGGGGCCTTCCTCCTTTGTAGTTCTTCAGTTTTTGGCATTATCATGAAAGGAAGGGGCCTTGTCTAGCCATCCAGACTAAAAGACCTTTGGGAACAGAATATGTTTTAGAGCTTCTTCTTCTTTGTAACCCATTGCACTGTGACTTATACTATAGTAAATAATTAATGGCAGGACTTTTACAGTATGAAAGAGAAACTTGTTGAAAGTATTGATAGCAGTCAAAATATTTTATTGGATTCTTCCAAGTCTGATGATTGTCATTCAGCAAATTGTATGTAAAATAGGCATTTATCCAAAAACCTGGTTGAAATGATTAAAGCAGCTTCGTGTTTTGCCTTACAGTGTATGGAACTGTCAGAAAAAATTACTTGTACTATTCTTCAAATGACTCAAGCACATACATACCAACCAGCACAGATCTTTTCTGCTCTTTCAATTGTTAAAGGAACACTTCATGCAGCTTTCTTAATTATAAGTTCCCTAATAACAAGGTCATATCATATCTTTTTCCCAGTATATGCTTGCATGCCTCATTTCATACGTTCATTCAATAAACATTTGCTGGCTGATTATCTCTCACCTGGATAAATCCAATGCATTTTTAGAGGACATTTTTTTCCTTTTTATTCATTCTTCTCTCATATATTTCATCCCAACTGCAGTTTCTTCTCCCTCCCCCAATCTCCCTCCCCATTTTCCCTTTCCCCTGGATCCACTCCTTCGTCACCTACCCTCAGAAACAGCAAGTCTTCCAGTGACATCAACCAAATACTGCATAACAAGCTGCAAAAAGACCAGGTACACATATTCTCATATCAAGGCTGAAGAAGGCAATCTAGTAGAAAGAAAAGGGTCCCAAACGTAGGCAAAAGAGTCAGGGACACCCCCCCCACACACACACACATCTTGCTGTTAGGAATCCCACAAGAACACTGAGCTAGACAATCATAACATATATACAGAGGATCTAGGTTAGACCCATACAGGCTCCGTGATCTCTATGAGCTCACTTGGGTCCCATTTGAGGTCAGCTGATTCTGTGGGCCGTGTTCTTGTGGTGTGCTTGCTCCTTCTAGCTCCTCCAATCCTTCCACCCTCATTCTCCGTTACTAGGAGTCTTTGCTAGTGTCACCCTTGTAGATTCCATGAAGTTTCCATTGTACTAGCTTTCCACCTTGCTCTGGAAGTACCCCACAATTCCAGGAATCTCTCAGTATTCTCTCAATCCACCCCCCC
>CAJQZJ010033126.1:1929042-1995702 GCA_907164525.1 Lophiomys imhausi | reverse complement strand
TAGATCTAAGAAGATACTCTTAAAAGTGTGTTGCAAGTTAGTATGAAAGTTGAGTCAGATATAGACCTTTAAACTCATGGAGATGGTTAGATAGTAGAATGTTAAAGTCAGGGGCCAAATATCTATAAACTGAACATTGGGAAGGTATACTGGGCCATTTAACTCTCATAAATGTGGCATATTTATATCTGTTGTTTTGTATAATACTTACTGTTATAAGAGAAGGAACCGTCTGTTGGACTGAAAGGGGAAACTTCTGGGGGGAAGAGGGTGGAAGGGCAGGATAGGGAGGGGTTTGTGACTGAGGTGTAACTTGAAGAAAAAAAAAAGTATTTATAAAAAAAATGCTACATTCATGTGAAAAGTTTCATAGGAATAAATAATTTGCTGTGTGTACCTTAAATGTCATCTGAGGATGCCTGGTCCCAGATGATTTATTTAAGCTTCATCTTAAAACCCCATCCTACAGTTCAGAAGGGCCTGCACTGTGGTTTCTGCAAATTTTCTGGTTTGCTGTCCAACACTCTCTTTGCTGCTGTAGACCATAACTGCTCTTTCTCTTGCATAAGTCTCCACAATTCTCTTGACCAGTGATTCTCAACCTTCCCACACTGCTTGAACCCTTCAATACAATTTCTCATGTTGTGGTGACCCCTAACGATAAAACTATTTTTGTTGCTACTTCATAGCTGTAATTTTGCTACTGTTATGAATTGTGATGTAAATATCTGATATGCAGGATACCTGATATGGGACCCCTGTGAAAGGGACCTCGATCTGAAGGGTGAGAATTGCTATTCTTGGCATCTGAGAACATACAGCTCTCTCACCGTTTCCATGAAAATGCACTCACTTCAAGAAGTGTATGCATTTCCTACTTCATATTGCCTGTTTTCTATGAAAGATCCTGTTGGGGTAGTGTTAAGCATTCTAAATGTTAATTAATTGGTCCTGTTTGCTGTCTGTTACTTATATTGACTCTGATTGGTTAATAAAAATGCAGAGGCCTGAGATTGGGCAAAGACAGAGAAAGGTGGGACTTCCTGGGATTAGAACAGGAGGCCTGTGCTTTAGACAGAGGATTAATGCATTCCAGAGACAGCAGGAAAGAAGACACACACCCTGGGTTAGAAAAAGGAACCTCATTCCACATGGCCAGGAACATCTGCATAGGGTAGAGAATGACAGTCCAAGGGGACGTATGTATATATAGTGTCATATTTGGGTAACAGAATTAAGAGCTAGCTTAGATGGACTAGGATTGCACAACTCAGGCCAAGGCTTGTTAAAATCCATGTGGTCTCTGTGTGCTCTTTTATAATGGATGGTTAAAGATTAGCCACCAAACCAATTAACAACAATACTAAATACTGGTAAATAATTTAAGTTATTTTTTGTACAAATGGTGCCGAATGTAACTTAATTAACTTTTTTCTACATATTCTACCAATCGCCAGACTTTGCCATCCAAGCTCCACCTGTATTCTTTCCATTTTTCAATTTTGGAAATGAACAAAGAAATATTTTCCTCTGTCTTCCTTTGGGAGTTCCTGGTACTTGCAGCCTCTAGAAGCTCCCTGACCCTTAATGCACTCATTCTTTGCTCCACGCCTTATCGTTTTCACTTTCCAACACTAACCATTATTCTCTTCTTAGGAACAATTCAGATGTAAGCTGTCTAGAACTAGTTTCCACCCCCTGACATATATGTACTTGGTCATTTATATTCTGAATTTCATTCCAAGAAATGAGAAACCCAAGAGGCTTTCAATTTGCATGAAAGCAAAACTTGTGCCCATAACTGTAAGTGGGAACTGCTCCGTTCAGACAGTAATGGGGCTAAGTAGTTCCCATGATGTTGACCTAATGCACTGACCAACATAGTTTAAGCCATGCTGTCTCAGGCCTCCACAGCTTTTCTTCAGCTATTGTACTGTTTTGCCTAACACTGCCTCTTCTTTAAACATCAGCTGTATGTCTGCATGCTTTGCCCCCTGGCTGGAAATAGCCTCTCATAGTTAAATGCCCAGCTGTAATGGATCATCATCTGTTTTATAAATGACTGCACTTTCTAAATTCATCTACTTTTTGAGAGTACTGCCTTAGGATGCTATTATGGTATCCCATATATTGTTGACTTCCTTATTTAGAGCAGGCACATCTGGGCTGTGGACATAGCTCAGTGACACAGCAGTTGTCTGTCAAAGGCAAGGTCCAGAATTCGATACCCAACACAACAAAATAAAACTGGAATTTTTAAAGAAAGCATGAAATATGTACCTTCATTAACCTGAAGAATAAGTTACAGGATCCAAATTAATACTTAGGAAATCTGATTAGAAGAAAATAATAATGGTGTCATCCCCTCCATCACTCCAGACTCCAAAAGAATCTTAAGTTGATGCCCATACCTCCTCCTCTCTGAGGGCTCCCTAGCCTTTGCAGCAGACAATAACTTTTCTCCCTCTACAACCTGTGGCTATGGCATGCAAAGACAGGAAAAAGGAACAACCCAGTGTGAGTAAACATATCAAGGCATTAGAGCTGACCAAGGATGGCGTGAGATACTCCTTAAGTTAGCGAACCTCTGTCCTGGATAACTTAAACAGAGGTTTGACAGGTGTGATATATACATACTGAATGTAATGCTCTCAAAAGTCTCCCCTTGCTGAGCTTCTGCCTTGTGTGTCTGTTCAGATAAAACACAGCTGCTACTTGTTGTTGCATGACCTTTTAAAAGTACACAGTTAAACAAAAAGTACACAGTGATTAAATATCTAAGAGCATGAACCATGGCCATCCACTTCCTTTTTCCTTCCTTCCTTTCTTCTTTTTATGCATATATATATATATATATATATATATATATATGGGTTTGCATGTTTGTGTTCACAAGCAGAAGCAATGTGCGTGCATGCATATGTAGGTCAAGGGGCGAACTTTGGATATTTTTCCTTTGGACAACTATGGTTTTTGTTGTTGTTTTTTTGTTGTTGTTGTTGTTGTTGTTTTGTTTTAGAGACATAGTCTTTCATTGGAACCAAGAGTTTTCAGGATTAGATGAGGCTAGGTGACCAGAGAACCCTAGGTATTCTGTCTGTACCTTTCCAGCACTAGGATTGTAAGCACACACCAGTCTGACCCCTCCCCTGCCTCTCTCTCTCTCTCTCTCTCTCTCTGTGTGTGTGTGTGTGTGTGTGTCTCCCTCCCCATTCTCTTCCTTTGTTCCTTTCTTTCAGCAGCATCTCAATAAGTACCTCAGGCTGACTTTGAAATTCTGAGCCTCCCACCCAAGACTCCAAAGCACTGACATTTCAGTCTTAAGCAGTCCAATCCATTCCTTTCTAGAACTTAGACCACCTTATACAAAATAAGAATCAGGAATATATGGACTGGACCATGACAGATTATTTGAAAGGGGGATAGGGTAGGAAAGCAAAGTGGATAATCCACAGAGCAGTTGCAAACAGATCATGAACAACCAGATTTCTGTCATACAGGCAGATCTTAAGGAAGATGGAGGGGACTCTTGGACAACTTCCCCTACCATGCACAGCAATTGTTGAGACTCCTGTGTGCAAAACCAGCTCTCACTCTTTTCCCTCTAGTAATCTTTCCTGATTTTCTACTTAATGAAGAAGTCATTTACAAGAATTATTAAGTTGTTTAATAATTATAGTAAAGACATATGTGACATAGTTGGTCTTCTTGTCTAGAAAGGAATTCTCTAAAAGCAGAAAACAATCTAAACACAGATAAGGATGTAAATGTATAAAGCCAACAATTGGAATCACAGGTTTGCAGCATCCCCTACTGGACTAATATCTGGGAGGTGGGGCCGAAGAGATAACTAGATCTTGGGTGTCAGAGTCTGAGAACAAAGTCACAAGGTGTGGTGGTTTAAATGAGAAATGCCCCTCGTGGATTCATGTATTTTCACACTTGATCCTCAGTTGGTTACGTTGTTTGGGGAAGATATAGAACCCATTTAAGAGGTGGAGCCTTGATGGAAGAAGTATGTCACAAAAGGCAGGGTTTGAGGGTTCATAGTCTCACCCACCTCCTGTTCTTTCTCTTAATATCTTTTGAGGATTAGAAAGAGGAAGTCCATGTTGTATCTGGAAAACTGATTTCAAGGAAGAGAACCAAACAGTTTCAGCCTTTCCTCTACAAATTGTTCTAAGTAATTATTCAATTGATGGAAAACATTTCCTTTATATTCAAATAATCAGATTATAAGTGAAAAGAAAGAGAGAATTAAAATATCACCATTTTATGGTTCTTTGATTAATAGACCTAAATGTAGGTCATCAATAGCTGCTTAAAAAAAAAAAACCCAGAAAACTCTGATATCATCACCATAGAAGATGGTGACTCCACTTATATAATAGTCTAGAAAAAAATTAAAATTTAGTTTAATTTAGTCTTTAAATATAACTTTCAGTGTAAATGTATGAGAGACACAGTGATAAAGAAAGTGAGTGTGAACCTGAACATTAGTCAATAGGTGAGGTGAGTAATCACAGCATACTATTAACCTTATCTAGACCTTGAATAAAACACACAGTGGGAAAGGAGGGATGACAGCATATGATCTAAGAACTCATCAAATATTCACGATGTTAAAGGCATGTTTCAGTTATTGTATATGAAAGTGATATTGTGTTTCTGTTTGGTGCAGGAACTGTCTGTCTTTCCATACATGCAATGGCCTGTTTGTTGGTGCAACAATACCTGAGATTTTTATCTTATGTAATCCAGTAACAAAGTAGAGGAAGGCATACATGTAACAAATGTGTCCATAAGCTGATGAGTTTTGAAACTGAGTGACAATGACTCCGGGGTTTATTGCATTATGCTCTTTTGTAGATGACTGACATTTTCAACAATACAAAAAAGATCAAAATACTTTGGGACTATCACTCAGAAATGTGTGAGTGTAATCATAGCAACACTTTAGGTCCATAGGGAAGAAGTTGCATTAATGCATGAGCAGGGGAAAAATATGATTCTTTTTGATGCATTAAAAATGTGTTAGCTCATAATCGTTGGTTGCTGTAAAATAAAAGTTCTCACTCATGGAATATCTTGTGCCCTACTTAATAAAGAATAGTATATTTTGAATGGATAGCTATGACTCTTGGAATGTATGTGATACTTTCTTGGGTACAAAAATGAAATAAATGTAATATTTATTAAATTTTGTGTTAGCACGAAAGGAATAGGGTTTACTGTAATATCTTCATATATAATACATAATTATGTTTTGTTTTTACTTGCTTACCTCCTATTCTCCTCATCCTCCCCACAAATAGTTGCCTCCTCTACTTTTGGAACATATTACTGCCCTCTTGTGTTTGCCCCTTCCCCTCCCTGTAGATTTCTTATCTTTATGGTGGTCCCCTTTCTGGTTCCCCATGCAACCCTCAGTTACACACATATATTCAACACAAATCTAGATATCATATGAGAGAAATATGTTATTTGTCTTTCTGAGCCAGGGTGATTGTCTTAAAAACTCAATAAAAACAAGTCTGTTCCATCGTCTGTGTCAAGAGGAAGCTGAGTATCCCATTCCCAGCCACTGACTGTCAGAAACTCACAGAAGTGAACAACGAAGGCAACATTGTATTTTCTATGTGAAGTGCATGGCCACAGAAGTAGCTGCTGCTGTTCTGGCCAGAGTGGAAGGTTATGTGGCTTGAGTAAGTGGCAGGAAGGACAAACATGGTTTTTCCAAGAAGTAAGGTGTCCCGACCTGTGGCAGAGTGCAGGGGTTTTTGCAGCCACCCCAGAAGGCAGAGTAACAACCCACAGGACTCAAGACGTAGTTTGGTTCAATGCGACTAACTAGTCAGTGTTGGTCCAAACTTTGAGAGTCAGACTCTGATTAGTTTACTTCAGGCATATTTAAGCACAGCACAGTTTGGCAAACACATTCCCTGGTGATAATTAACTCAATCCTGTGTGCACAGTAAAGTTTAAGACATGACTACATCTAAATTCTAGTAAAATACAAGTGACACCTTCCATAAAGATAGGTTTTATAGATTGACAAGCTCATGATAAGGGCCTGAGCGAGGGTCCAGTGTGCTCCCTACACTCTACCACAGAGACAGCACAAAGGTCACTGTCTCTCTAAGATGATGATGTCCACTGATATATTGTCAAAAAGCCCTTAAAAAGCAAGTCATGGGCTGGAGAGATGGCTCAGCCATTAAAGGCTAGGCTCACAACCAAAAAAGCAAGTCAGAAGCCTAGGACCAAAGCACCCAAGATTCAGCATCTTATTACTCTATGTGTTTTGCAACACAAATACTGCTGTACTATTTGAAGAAACAACTAGAAAAAAAAAAAAAGGAGAAGGCAGCAGAATATGCTAAACTTTTGGCAAAGAGCAAAATGGAAACCAAAGAGAAAAACCAGAAACAGATTACCAAGAGACACAAGCTGTCCTCACTGAGAGCTTCTACTTCTAAGTCTGATTCCAGTCAAATAAATGTAACAGATTAATGACCAAACCTTGAAAATAGAAAACAACCTGATTTAAAATGGCCCCCAAATAGATAGATACCTCACAAGCAGAGAGGCATATAGACCATATTTAAGTGATGAAAAGATTCTCCTGGTTTTCTGTCATCAGCGAAACAC
Source organism: Lophiomys imhausi (assembly GCA_907164525.1). Lineage (NCBI taxonomy): Eukaryota > Metazoa > Chordata > Mammalia > Rodentia > Muridae > Lophiomys > Lophiomys imhausi. Next base: position 1,989,051 of record CAJQZJ010033126.1, on the reverse strand, counting down.
AAATTAAAATGAGATACCATCTCACAACCACCAGGAAGGCCAAGCCTTACAACACTGCCAAAGATAGGGAGCCTCAGGCCCCTATTTATGGCTGGTGGGAGTCCTATGGCTCCCCATCTTTATCAACATTTGGCATTGTCATAAGCTTTGGCCTTCCTGGTGGGTGTGGGATGTATCTCATTCATTGCTAGTAGGAACTGATGATCACTTTGGGAAACAGCTTGGCAGGCTTCTCACAGGACAAAGCATACACTTACCATGGCATCCAACAATTGTGTGCTCCCTAGTAATTACCCAAAGAAGTTGAAAAGCTATGTTCTCACAAGACCTTCTCACAGATCTTTATAGCAGCCTTATTCATAACTTTCAAAACAGGGGAACAAAGAAGATTCCTTTCTCTAGGTAGATAAATCAAAAACTATGATGCACATGATTTTATTGGAAATTGGAATGTTTTATTTAGTATTTGACATATTATTCAATGATTAGAAGAAATGAGCTATCAGGCAATGAAAATACATGGAAGTAACAAGTTCACACTATGCAGTAAAAGAAGCAACCTGAAAAAGCCACATATTATATGTTTACAGTTGCATGGCATTGTCAGAACTGTAGAGATAGTCAGCAGGTAATGGTAATGAAGAATTACTGAAGAATTATGGAGAGAGAATGATCTTTTGTCTTTATGATACTTTATGACATGCAATAATAGATATGTATCACTATACATTGGTCCATTAACACCTAGTATTTCCCAGTGCAAACTGGTGGATGGGTGATGTTAGTGTGTACAGGCTCATCAGCTGTAACGGCACCATTCTAGTGTAGAAGACTGACTACAGAGAATCCTGTGCATGTATAAGGTGGGATGTGTACAGTGAAATCCCTATGCCTTTCTCTTCACTTTGTTATGACCCTAAATAGAGATGAAAATGCCATCACTGAATATTCTTTCTTAGCTCTGCTCTTTTCAACATTAAAAACAAAGTTTTGTAGAATACAGCCAAAGAAAGATTAGTATCTATCCCTGGGAACACATAATTATTACCTGCTATGAACCTTTATATAAATACAGTTCACCAACACACAAGCACCTCTAAGCTTCACAGTGTCCAAATGTGCAGCCTGAATAGAGCTTTCTCTTTAAGATGCCTCCTCTAGTTCTTACTTTGAAAAGCTTTCTTCACAACCACAATTGTCAGGTAATTCCCACCAAGACCACACAGGGCACCTCCTGTCTTTGACTGTTCTCACTTTTCTTCCCAGACTCACCCAGACACACTGTTCACAACAACATAGCATCCTTAGGACACAGCAGCACACAGCACTCATTGAGGACCACGGAACTATAGGCAGAAAGAGTCAAAAGGGCTCTGATTTCTATTAAAGTGTGAGAAATTTTCAGAAGACAAATTTTACAGGGTCGAGGTAATTTGCGCACGGCAAGAGTCACATTCTCCAGTAACTTTGGCACAAGTTTAAAGCCTTCTTCCACAGTCTGTTCTTGGACAGCTTCGCTTTCCTTTCCATCAGAGGTTGCCTGCCCCTCCTTTGGACTTCACCCAAGGTCACTGTCCTTAGCGCTAAGTTTACCATCATTTCAGGTCTAGGTGGAGGTTTACTTCCACAGGCTTACTTGGTCCCTGGAGAGCTCCTTTCTAGGCTGTGGCCAACTCAAATGCACTGCACTCACGAGGACCCTCCCCCGCCTGTGTCTACTCCACTGGCCTCGTCCCATGGAGACTGTTCTAGCAACTCCTATCTATGCCGAGGGCTCTCTGACCATCCATTCTCCAGAGCAGGGCCACTTCACAGTTTACATGAGGGAAGTCTCCTTATCCTTCCAAAGATAACATGGCCTGGGTCTTTCTTAGTTATTTCATGTTTTGTTGGTAGTGCCAGGGTTTTATTTCCTTTCCTTCTCCTTCCTTGTGCCTCGGTATTACAGAACTCTTATGTATTGGTTAGGGTTCTATAGAGGAATAGGATCAATGGGATGAATAGAGATGATACAGATCTAGATAGATATGTATGTGAATTTATTGAAATCAGCTTACATAAAAATGATAACAACAGCTAAGGTTACCTGAGAGGCTGAGATCCAGGTAGGTGTCCCATCCACAAGGCCAGGTATCTCAGCAGTACCTGTCTGATGAGGCCTTCTTCTCCTTAGCTCATGATGGAGTCTGGCAGCGAAGGAATCCACAGCAGCAGCAATTGTAACAAGGTGGCTTTTATTATTTTTTTGTTTTATTATTCACTCTATGTTACTATTCCTAATATCTCTACCTCCCTTCCAACCCTTGTTCCTTCCAACCACCAACACTAGGTGGGAGAGAACAAAGGTTAAAAGGAAAAATGACAGAGCTCTATTTGAGCTACTTCCTGGTGATTAGGGTTGTTGGGTTCTTTGGGGACAATACCAATCTCAGTAGTCACAACATCCAGAAGTCCAGCAATCCAGGAAAAGAGCAGCAGGAAGAACCAGCAGCAGTTTTGGGGAACATCAGCAGCAGGGAGAGCAACAACCTTTTTCTTCTTTGTAGCATGCACTCTCCTCTTTCTCCCTTATAGCACCCTCTCTCCCCTGGGCTCTGGCCTTTTTTTTTTTTTTTCTCAGTCCTCAGAATTCATGTGCTGCAGGTGACTAAGCCACACTCCTGCTATTTGCTGAGGCACATATTGATTACACTGGGATTAAACAAAAGCATTCCCATAACTGTTTTTTTTAATAAACAAAACTCTTACCACAAGCAACAATTATGTAACCCAACTCTGCAGCAAATTTGAAGCCAAGAGAGCAAAAGGTGAAGCAGCTTTCTTCTGACACCCCTTTTTATCTGGAGTATTACCAGAAATCTTCCTTCCTTCATCAGTTAAGGTGATAGATCAATCAGGGTGGTTCTTCAGTTCAGGCTCCCTAGTCACATGATTCTAATTTACAAGACATGACATTAAGCAAACCATGTAACAACATTTGTAATGCCTCTGTTTTACCTACTGGATACTGTCCTCTCCACCCCTCCATGCCAAGTAGCAACCAGTCTCTTTGAAAATGCTCAAGTCTGGACACACCCTTGGGTTGGTAAACCTTGCCTCAAAGTGGAACCCCCACTACAGACTATTTGACTCAGTAAAACTTGGAGAACTCTTTATCCAAACTTAAATGCAGATTTCTGATAGAGAAGTATGTTTCTCTTTTTTCCCCAACATTTATTTCTTCAGGTTACATCTCAATCACATTCCCCTCCCCCAACCCCCTCCCAGTCCCACTTTCCTACTCTCTTCCCACTTTCTCTCCTATCCACTTTTTTTTTCCTTAATTTGAGGTGCATATTTTCCCCCAACAGCTCCCCCATTTAGTCCAATAAAAGAGTCTTTTTCTAACAATAACAAAATACAATACAATAAAAACAATTAGGCTACAATTATGAAAATTATAATGTATAACCTACATTCCCAATGTCTACTCCATCCATATTTGGCAACTGATAATAATATTCTATTATCTATCTCAATGAGTTTAAAGTTCTATATCTAACCAGTTTCCATCCTAACTTGCATTACCAACTTAAAGACATCTTCTTAGAATATAACTAAAACTATCTAGTTTCAACTATATTCCCCCTTTGAGGACTTATCTGAGTAGCCAGGACCTTTTCTGGCTATCATCCCCGGACAGAGAAATAGAGATGCCTGAGAAGTACCTCGATCCTGAGAAAACTCATATTGAGTTTATAAACTCCACTTGTGTTGGAGTTTGACAGCTGAACTTCTGTCCCCAAGTAGGTCAAATATACAATATATTTTAGGTTCCATATGGAATTGTGGAATGCTATTAATTCATCTGAAATGACTTTTGCTCCTTGCCTTCTTCCTTCCCTATCATCTCTACTCTTTCATTTGCTTCTCAGAGGAATATGTGCTTAACAAACCACGAATACTAACATAGGAATCCCTACCTTGGAGTCAGTGTCCGATGACATCCACCTACAGAGTGCACGCTATGAATATCCTAGCAGTAATACAGTATTACAGTAATTGCAGTAATACAGCCAATCTCTGAATGGCTCCAGATATACCTAAAATTGAGAGAAGTTTGTAGCTCCATCCTAGCTGGAAGACTACAGAGAAAAAATTATCCTCAGCACATTTTTTGTGTTGTGATTTTTTTTTTTTTTTTTGGAGACAACTTTTAAAATTTGTGTTCCAGGAGCTGGAGAGATAGTTCAGCAGGTAAGGCACTTGCCCAGATGATGACTTGAGTCCTGTCCTTAGAACCGTACGGTGGAATAAGAGAACCAACAGTCTGCTTGCAAATAGTCCTTTGGCTTCCAAAGGCAAGTCACAGTATATCTATACCCAAACTCCCTACCCCCATCAGCATGCTAATAAATAAATCTTTAAAAATTAAATCTTGGGCTGGAGAGATGGCTCAGCAGTTAAGAGCACTGGCTGTTCTTCCAAAGGACCCGGGTTCAAATCCCAGCACCCACATGGCAGTTCACAGCTGTCTGTAATTGTCGGGTGTGTTGACGCCTTTAATCCCAGCACTCAGGAGGCAGAGAAAGGCGGATCTGTGCAAGTTCAAGGCCAGCCTGGTCTACAAAGTAAGTCCAGGACAGCCAGGGCTACAAAGAGAAACACTGTCTTAAAAAAAATTAAATCATAAATTTCATACCTTTAAAGAACTAAAGCTTTTCCATGTGCATTTAGTATAAATTTCAAGAAAAAAAAAAACCCCACTGATGCTATTTATACAGTAGCCTGCACATTATCTCTTGGCCTCCATCTTTACACATAATGTGGATTAGACTCCTTTGTCTGCATAGATCATTCCCAGTGCTACTTCAGATAATTGGCTTTGACTTATAAGCTAAATTCATGGCAAATATCTAAGATTTCTTTATAGCATTTTAATATATTAACCTATGCAATATTTCAAATTTTTATTTCATTTTACTTATTATTGGGGGAGGGCACATTCATGCAATAGCATCAAAGAGGAAGTCAGCAGGCAACTTGAAGGAGTCAGTTATCTCCTTCCACCATGTGGGCTCTGGGGATGGAACTCACAGAACCTTTACCTGTACAGCCATCTTGCTAGCCCTCACATTGTATACTTAGTTTTTCATGTTATAAGCAACTTTTTCAAATATATCAAATTCAGTCATAGACACATTTCATTCTAAGTAAATTCACTTTGACTTTATTTTTCCAGTTTTGCCAATTATGAATATAAGATATTATAAACAATTTTAAACTATGTCCCAGGGAAAAATGCATCAAAATATTATATTTATAAAGTTATATTTTCCTTTACCTATTTATCTGAATTTTGGAGGTCATTACCATGAAAATATACTACTTTCATTATAGTTTTGTGGTGTTTTAACACAACAAGAGAAAGCAAACTAGAAAAAACAGACACAAAAAAAATGTCAATTTTATTAGAAATGACAGTAGCATTAACACTGTAAATATTCCAAAGGCTTTCACAGGGGAGCATCACATGGTGTGGTCTCTAGTTTACCTCGTAATCAGTCATGAAATATATAACTTTTATTTGTGCATTAATGTGTATATAGAGAACTTGTATTTGAAAAATATTAGCAATTATAATAAACTTTGAGTGCAATATAGTCAATAAAATCAAAGTGCTAGGATTATAGGTATGTACCACCATATTTGCCTATTGATTCTAATTCTCTCTCTTCTTTCTTTCCTTCTTACTTTCTTTCCATTGTACACATTTGTACTACATGCATGTAAAAGTGTACATGTGTATATGTAGGAACAATTGTGTACACACCTTTACACACATGTGCAGAGGTCAGAAGAGGACATTGCGTCTACTGCTTTATCCCTCTCTGCCTCATCCTTTTGAGACAGAGAACACCACCGAACTGGGAGCTTGCTATTGACTAGACTGGCAGCTGATGAGCCCCAGTGATCCAGCTATTCCCATTTCCACCCACCGCAGCGTTGGGGTTATAGTTGCAGGGCAGTCACACCCAGCTTTTTAGGCAAATGGTGAGGATGGAACTCCACTGAGGATACGCCAAGCCATCTCCCCAGCTGTGATGGCTAAACTTGGTTGTAAATTTGACTATGTCTGGAATCAAACTAAAGCCCATCTTACATCTTGGTTAGATCATTTGAGGTAAGAAGACTCACCTAAATCTTGATCACACCTTCTGAGGACAGCCCACATAAAAGGACCAGGAAGAAGAAAGTTTTCACTTTTGGCTGCTTGCCCTCATTCTCGCTGGCAAGTTCATCTATCTCATTGCTGAGGCATTCCTTCTCTGATGTTAGAACCTACTTTTTCAAGATTCCAATGTAGACTGAAGACCATGGCAGCTCACAAGGAACCCCCTGAGATTACAGCACCGGACTAGGAGATGGACTGAACAATTACTGGGTCCTTGGATTTTTCCATCAAGTGATAGCCATTGTTGGGTTAATTGGACCACAGCCTATAAGCCACACCAATCCATATCCGTATCCCTATCCGTCATATACACCTATGTATATACATCTACATATTCCTTCTATTAATTCTGTTCCTTTAGAGAACTCTGATTAATACATCAGCTCAGATTCTGTTTCTTTGTATTGAAAAATCAAGACTCATGATTCCTCTTTTCTTAGCTAAGTTTATTTATTCATTTTACATCCTGATTGTAGCCTCTCCCCTTCTCTGGGAGGAGCACATTGAGTCACATCAGGACTGAGCACATCCTCTTCTACTGAGGCCCTACACATCAGCCCTGTAAGGGAGAAGTGGACATCAGAGTCCATGTCAGAGACAGCCTCCGCTCTACTTGTTAGGTGACCCACATGATGACCCACCTACCCATCGGTTACATATGTGTAGAGGGCCTAGGTCCAGTTCATGCATACTCTGATTGGTGCTTCAGCCTCTGTGAAGCATGGGCCTAGATTAGTTGTCTCTGTTGATCTTCTCGTAGAGTTCTTATCTCCTCTGGGTCTGGGTCTTTCTATACTTCCCTCCACCCTATTCTTCCACCAGACACCCCACTCTCTGCCTAATGTTACACAGTGAGTCTCAGCCTCTGTTTGGATCCTCTGCTGCAAGGAGGTTCTCATATGACACTTACGCTATGTCTACAAGCATGGCAGAATATCGTTAATAGTCATAGGGGTTGGCTCTCTCCCTTGGGGTAGGTCTCAGTTTGGGCCAGTCGTTGGTTGGACATTCCCTCAATTTCTGGTATATCTTTATCCCTGCACATCTTGTATACAGGGTAACTTTTGGGTTGAAGGTTTTGTGGATGGGTTAGTGATCCCCTTCCCTCCCCTATAAGTCCTACCTAGCTAGCAGGAGGCTTCTTCAGTCTCTGTATCCCCTGCTGCTAGGATTCTCAGATAGAGTCACCCTCATATCCTTCCAGGTTCAGACTCTGATGCTGATCTCCAGCTTGTCTCAGAGGTGCCCCGCTTCAGTTTCCTATCTTTCTCCCAGTCCTCTCACCTCCTGTCCCCACTCTCCCCACAATTTATCACCCCTCCTTTCCCTACTCTCTTCTTCTCCTACCCAGTTCCCTCTCTTCATCCACTTCCGCTGTCTATTCTATTTCCCTTTCTGAGTGAGATTCAAGCATCCTCCCTTGGGCCCTCTTAGTTTCTTAGCTTCTTTGGGTCTGTGGATTGTAGTTTGGTTAACATGTATTATATGGCTAGTACCCACTTATGAGTGAGTAGATATCATGTATATCTTTCTGGGTCTGGGTTATCTCACTCAGGCTGAGCTTTTCTAGTTCCATTCATCTGCCTGTGAAATTCATGATTTATTTGTTTTTAATAGCTATTGTGTAAATGTACCACCTTTTCTTTATTAATTCTTCAGTTGAGGGACATCTAAGTTGTTTCCAGTTTTTAGCTATTATGAATAAAGCTGCTATTAACATAGCTGAGCCAATGTCCTTGTGGTATGGTGGGGTATCTTTTGGGAATATGCCCAGGAGTGGTATTGCTAGGTCTTGAGGAAGGACTATTCCCAATTTTCTTAGAAACTGACAGATTGATTTCCAGAGTGGTTGTACAAATTTATACTCCCACCAGCAATGGAGGAGTGTTCTTTCTCCACATCCTCACCTACAAATGCTTTCCCTTGAGTTTTTCACCTTAACCATTCTGACAGGTGTGAGATGTAATCTCAGAGTTGTTTTGATTTGCATTTCCCTGATGACTAGGGATGTTGAACATTTCTTTAAGTGTTTCTCAGCCATCTGATATTCTTCTGTTGAGAATTCTCAATTTAGGTCTGTATTCAATTTTTAAAATTAGATTATTTGGTTTGTTGCTGTTTAGTTTTTTTGAGTTTTCTCTATATTTTGGCTATTAGCCCTCTATCAGATGTAGGGTTAGTGAAGATCTTTTCCCATTCTGTAGGCTGCCATTTCTTGACAGTGTCCATTGCCTTATAGAAACTTTTAAGTGTAGAAATATTTATTTAAATTATTTACCAGTATTTATTTTATAGTTAATTGGTTGGCACTGTTAATCCTGAACCTGCCTGAAATGAGCACACACAGACATCTGGTGGATTTTATGAATACTTAGCCTGGAATGTGAAATCTTGGCCCAACTAAGTTATCTCGTAATTCTATTCCCCAAATAGGACTCCTGTATATACATAAAACCCCTTGGGCTGTTATTCTCCATGCTATGCTGATGTTCTAGGCAATGTGGAGATATGATTCTTCTATTTACCTATGGTGTGTCTCCTGCTTCCTCCTCCTGTCTTCTTTTTCCCATGATCCTCTCTACTTCTCCAGAGCCTGCCAACCTTTTCCCCACCTACCTCTCTTTCTGCCCCATCACAGGCCTCAGCATTTTACTAAAGTCAATCAGAGACCGTGGTTAGCAAGCAAAGTAACAGACAGCAAGCAAGCCTTTACTGGGTGCAATTAACACTTAGAACATGTAACAGGTCACTGAATCATTTCAGTTTCATGAGGTCCCATTTATTGATTGTTGGTCTTAGAGTCTGAGCTATTGGTTTCTGTTCAGAAAGTTGTCACCTTTGCCAATGAGTTTGAAGCTGTTCCCCACTTTCTCATCTAATACATTTAGTGTAGGTAGTTTTATGATGAGGTCTTTGATCTACTTGGACTTGAGTTTTATGCAGGGAGATAAATATGGGTCTATTTGCATTTTTCTACATGCAGATATCCAGTTAGACCAGCACCATTTTTTGAAGATGCTTTCTTTTTTCCATTGTATGGTTTTGGCACCTTTGTCAAAAATCAAGTCTCCATAAGTGTGCAGGTTTATTCCTTGGTCTTCTATTTCATTCCATTGATCAATCAGTCTGTTTTTATGCCAGTACCATACAGTTTTTATTACTATTGCTCTGTAGTACCACTTGAAGTCAGGGATGGTGATGCCTCCAGATGTTCTTTTATTATACAGGATTATTTTAGCTATTCTGGGGTTTTTGTTTTTCCATGTGAAGTTAAGAATTATTCTTTCAAGTTATGTAAAGAATTATGTTGGTATTTTGATGGGAATTTCATTGAACCCGTAAATAGCTTTTGGTAAGATGGCCATTTTTGTAGAGAGCTGCGACGTGCCGCGCCCTAAAGATGGCGCCGGTTTCCGCCTTCCACCAGCCCGATGGTGAGCGCTCTCGGTGGTAAACAAGTCCATATTTGGTTAAGACCGCTGATCTGGCTTGCTTCTGCATACGTGGGCCTGTAAGATAGCACCACGTGGCTTTACTTGATTGGCTGTTTATATAGTATTTAGCCTGTGGGTTGGGTCTGCCCGATTATTCGGAAGACCGTTTTCAAGGGACCTGAATAACCTGCTTGAGAAGAGCTTTTGCGAGTTGTGTCATTCTTGCTGGTCGAGGTCGACGCGACACATTTTTACTATGTTAATTCTACCAATCCATGAGCTTGGGAGATATTTCTATCTTCTGATATCTTCTTCAATTTTTTTCTTCAGAGACTTGAAATTTTGTCATATAGGTCTTTGACTTGCTTGTTTAGTGTCACACCAAGATATTTTATATTGTTTGTGGCTATTGTGATTCTTTTTAGTAGATGGATTCTGAAACATAATTAATATTTACATAGTAAATGATATTTGATAGTTTAAAATGTGAAGTTAAGTTTCCTTTCTTTAGCTTTGTGCTCATAACCTATTAAGGAAGGCCTATCATATTAAGTATTACCAGAGTATAAGCAGTTTTGAGTTCTTACTGTACAGGTAGAGATGTAGAATTCAAATCCTCATGTAAAATCTCCTGAGAAAAAGAAACCATGCACTTTAATCAGCAGACTCAAAATTACAGACATGAAGAGATTTAGCATTATTTTCACAGGTCTAGACATCAATGCATCTTTTTTTGTCTGAGATTTGCATTTATTTCCCTAAGTTGGTTCACATCCTGGATATTTCGTCTCATATGTATACCACCTCTCATGAGGGTTTTAGTGGAAGGCACTTGTGGTGGTCTGAATGAAAATGGTTGCCAAAGTCCCACCAGGCATTGTACTATTAGGACATTTGGCCTTGTTTGAGGAAGAATGTCACCGGGGGTGGGCTTTAGGGATTCCTATGCTCAATTGAGGCCCAATGTCATTCTCTCTTCCTGCTGCCTGCTGATCCAGATGTAGAACTGTCAGCTACCTCTCCAGTACTATGTCTGCCTGCATGTCATAATGCTTCCTGCCATGGTGATAATGGACTAAACCTTTGAACTGTAAACCAGTCCTAATTAACTATTTTTCTTTATAAGAATTGCCATGATCATGGAGTCTCTTTACAGCAATAGAACTTTGACTAAGACAGAGCTATACATGATCCTAACGTCATTTGACTTCAATTTCTGTCTCCTCACACTTCCAACTTCAAGTTGTCTTGACTCATTGGAAAGGACATGGGATTTAAGGAGTCAATTTAAGAAAAAGGAGTCTTGGAAAAGAACTGCATTTTCATATCAACACTGGACAAAAAGGAGCTCAGTGTTTTGAGATAGTCACTCATTTGTAGAAAAGTGTTCTAACATTTCCCTTAACTAGTTTCAGATACATTAAATATATGACAACTCTCTATCAATTTCTCAAAAATCCCAAACCATCTCACGCAGCAAAATACCATGAAATATATCTTTCTTCCCACACAGTTTCTGCTGGGTTTCAGCACTTCCTCTAACAGCTGTTCTCTGTTGTCTAGGAAAAAAAATATATTAAGAATGGACATAATTTTTAGTAACAGAAAGTAGAGAGCATATACATTTTCATAGAAAAAAAAAATCCTTTGATCATGCTTCTGAGGGGAGTCTGAGAGGCTCTGAACGACATGTCAGCTGTCAGTCTGTAATGGACCTATCAGGATTCAGGCTGATTGTGATTGCTTACAGATATTTCCAGATATATGAATGTGTGATGATTCATGGAGGAAAGTCTTTTGGATCATCCATAAAATGTGACATCTCAATTTTAGATTTAGAAAAAAAGTTAGGCAACTACATTTTCCCAGAGAACAATTGAAGAAAGACAAAGTATTTATGGAGGGGTAGGTGGACTGCAAAGCATAGTAAAATAAAAGAGGTTTTTTTCTTGATCTCTGAGGCATTTTCGTTGATTCAGAGGGGAAAATAAAACATAACTAACTTCACATGTATATAATCAGGTATTTGAAGGGAAAATTAACATCTAAATAACATGCATAATTAATGACATCTTTCATGAAGCCAAAGCAAGAGGCAGTGGGACCACCTTTGCAGTTACAAAAAGACAGGCAAAAAGTCTTCACTAATTATTTGGCTATATAAGCCTGTTGAACAAAGGTTTTATGCATGGTTTTCAGATGCTGATCTCAATGCCCTGAGATCTGGTTACTGCCCTATCTGAGGCATTCTCTGATCGGATGGTAAAAGTGAATGATGGTCAATTAGCTGGCCGGAGAGAGAACAGGAAGGTGGGACTTCCTGGGAGGAAGAAAGGAACTCTGGGAAGAGACAGAGGAAGCTCTCTCTTTTTACCAGGAGACATGGCAGATGTGTTTGTGGGCTTGGAAGGTAAAGCAAGCCACATGGCTGGTTGGGACTAGGTGGTTGGGTTAACTTAGGTGAGCTAGTTAAGAGTCTGCCCAGCTAAGACCTAAGCATTGAAATATTAAAAGGTCTTGGTGTATTTATTTTATGGGCATAAGGGCTGCCTTGGGTCTCAGACATCTTTACCTGGAGATGAGTCATAAGTCTCCGCAGACTTATTATAACATAAGACCAAAGCAATGAAGGAGGTTTCAGAGCTCTTTTATAGGCTCATAGAACTCAAAGTAATTCAAATTTAATAGTCTTGGAAGAATCATTTAGTTAGATTAAAATATGACAGCTTCTGATATTGTGATCATCTTGGCCAACCAGGTGGAAGAGTTAAAAATTCACATTTCAGGGCTTGAAATATGGTTCAGTGATTAAGAAAACTTAACAACCCTTTCAAACATAACTGAGATTTTGTGCCCAGCACTGTCAGGCAGCCTGCTACATTTATAAGGAATCTGATGCCCTTTCCTAACTTCCATGGGCATACACACAGAGAAATAAATCTTTTAAAAGATGGATCAAGATGTTTTTTCATGAGTTCTCATCACTTAGATGTGGCACACCCAGTCTCTGAGGACACACAGCTTTTCCTATTGTGGAGCTTATCAGCTGGTAAGTATTCTCATGTTTTTATACCAATTAATCCTTTCTCATTTCTCAGAAATATGAGTGTACCCACCCCCAAACAGTGTCAAGCTTCTCACACTGCCTTGTAATTATGATCACATATATGAGATATGTAAGATAATTTTGCTAGTTGAGAGGAATTGCTAGGCTCCAGTCCTGATGTGATTCTTTGCCACCAGGATGGTATGGCGAACCCCCCAGGGAGCAGGCATCTCTCTCAGCATGCTAAGACCTGCTGTGGCAGTTCTCCTGCATCTGCTCATTATTCAAATATGAGCAGGTTTAAGTTGTTACGTTCTATTACTGTGCAGCCTTGGCCAGCCAGCATCCTTTGCTCTGTTTCCTGTACACCACTTAGAGATTCACACAGCTGCTATGCCTAGCTCTAGTCTAAGGAATACCCCGTGTTGTCCTGGCTACCCACCAGATTTACCCAGGAAAGGCCAAAACAAACAGCACCATTGACAGACATTACAAAACTGTTGTTCTTTTGCCAGCAGCTCCAGCCAACTCACCAACCCCCAAGGCCTCCACAGGCGAGGTGAGTCAGCACATGAACCCTGGTCACACTTTGAGCTCTGCTACCTGAGGGTTCTCCCAAGCCAGAAGGGCAGGACAGATTTCCTTTGGTGGTGGTGGTGATGCTGTTGTTTCAAATGGCATCTCATGTAACCCAAGCTGACTCTGACTTCCAGATCCTGCTTCTAACTCTGAAGCTCCAGGACTCTAGGAATACTCCACCATCCCTAGCAAAAATGAGTTTTCTGATTCATTTCCAGAGCATGCCTGTGGCCTCTGAAAATCAATGGGGAGAGTTGGTGTCTTTACTATTTAAACATTTTTTTTTCATTTAAAAAATATTTTTTTTTAAAAAATCATACTTACCAATAGGTAGGCAACTAAATGACTGTCCAACCATATCAGGAATCTATCAGAATGGCAAACATACTCAGCCTTGTTTGTTTATGAAAACCCACAGTAGAGCACTTTCTAATAATACAGCCCTTTACTAAGTAAGAGTGAGAAAGCATCAGAAGGCTTTAGCTGCTATGATGAGGAGGTAAAGGATGTGAATAAAGCAGTCACAGTGCACTGGTGTAGAGGAAAGATAAGGGCTGACTGAGGGTGATAGCAGGCAGCTTCTGTCTATAAGAACACACTTCATTTTAAAGTGGGTATCAGAAGACTTGTGAATAGCCACATGAAAAAGCTCATTATTAAGGGCCCTTGTAGTACCCAAAACTGCTACTAGAGCATCCAAGTATAAGCTCATGTACCTGTCAGCTAACTATTGTGTGTCTTAGTGTTCTTTTCCAGAGCAAAGGCTCCCTAGTGGCAGCACATGATGAGAATAAAAAAGTAACATTAAGGTCTAAGTGTTCTGCACATGAGTACAGACCAGTGACAAGAAACCACCTATTTGCTATGTGATAGAAGCACATACATAGTGAATCTTCAAAACTCACACAAAATCATTAAGACATATCATAATACAAAGTCAGCACTGTGTCTTACCCCATGGTAAGTCTTACTGAGGATGAGCCAGTGCTACTTGCTGACTGGAGTCTGACAGCTCTATGAATATGCCCATTCAACCACACTCAGTTTAGTTCATGCTGGTTTCTGCCCACAGCTCCAAGACACAGAAGTCCTTAAAGGAAACAAATAGAATTTTGTTACCCTAACAGATTCCTCAGATGGAGTAGTTGAGGATTTTTTAAAATTAATTATTTTTTTACTAAATTTTTTCATACAATATATTTTGATCTTATTATTTCTCTTCTGCCAACTCTTCCCAGATCATCCCCACCTCCCACCCACCCAACATCATGTTCTATCCTTTTGTGGATCACTCTCTCTCAAAACAAAAACAAAACAGGAAAATTGAAACAAACTAAGAAAAAAGTAAGAAATAGGAAAACAAAACAAAATACTCATTAAAAAGAAACAAAACAAAACCTTTTTTTTTTTTTTGGAGCCCATTTTGTGTTGACCAACTACTCCTGGGTGTGGGTCCTGCTCTGGAATGTGGTTGATATACCCAGCGTCACTCCATTAGGGAAAACTAATTTTCCTTTTCCCAGCAGGTATCAATTGCAAATAGCTTCTTGGTTAGGGGTGGGATTTTGTGTCTGCTTTCCCTTAGCAGTGCTAGGATGTCGCCTGGTTCGAACAGTGCAGGTCTTGTGTCCACAGTCACAACCTCTCATCTTTCTGTTTCCTCCTGAACTTGGAGGACAGAGGAGACAGGCAGCAATATCCCTCTAGAAGTTGGGATATTGCTATCTGTCTCCTATGTCTCCCTGTGGCTAACACCATAGCCTTGCCCTCTACAATCACTGAACCCATGACCAGGAGTTCTAGCAGAGTCTAGCTTCAGGTTCCAGCAACCACACACTCATGGAATATCTTTCCATTCTAAGAGGAACTGGAATTTCCTGGTGTGTGACCCTGGTCACCTATCTCTTAGCTTCCCTGTCATCTGAGTGACTATGCCCCAATATCTAATTATTCCCAGCATCCCAGTCTTCCCACAGGTATTATTCAGTTACATTTGTTTGTTGACACTTAGGACACAGAGAACACATTGGTGATGGTCTGGACCTACTGTTCTCAGCACCATTGGAATATCTGGAGACTTAAAGAAACTAGCTTTATTGAGCGAATTACTATTACTATTTAGTAGAAATTAAATTTATTAATTACAATGGCTCTGCTGGGACTGTAGAGACTGCTAAGCAGCAAAAAGTCCTGTTGCTCTTACAGAGCACCCAGGTTCAGTTCCTACTACCCAAGGGTAGCTCTCAACCATTGTTAAGTTTAATTATAGGGGATTTGACACTCTCTTTTGACCTTTATAAACAAACAAGGCACACACAAGGTACAGGTAGGCAAAATGATCATACAAATAAAATAAATTAATGCAAAGATATTTTAAAATATCTCTCCTACATGGTTTCTATCTACCTCATTGGGAAGGGTGCTGGGTGGAGGATGAATCATTTATATTTGAATTATGTATACTTCAGCCATTAAATTTGAGCCACACTCACTCATGCAGACACTACCTTACTGTTCATTCATTCTGTAATAGCACAGTTTGAGAGTGGTAGGAGCAGGAAGTCAGCATTAATCAACTGACAAGGACAGTTACTGAAGAGAAAAAGGAACCTTTAGCCTTCTGTGAGCATGGAATAGGAAAAGTACATGAGAGAGCAGGAGGGGAGATCCTTTCAGAGGTTGAATAAGATGTTCTTAAACACACTGGAACATTCAACTTTCTTATTTCATCTTCTTGCTAAAAAAAAATTGATCTCCAAAGATATGCGTGTTGGGCACTGATGATACACTGTCTGCAACAATGCTGAGATGTCATTTCAATGACTAAGTCCTACAAAACTAGCGGTACTCTTCATTGTAACTGGTGCATTACAAAATCCTGAGGTTGATCAATAGTCATCAGTCATACAAATTAAAACTAATCAACTTGAAAACATCTAAGACATTATTATAAAGACTATAAACTGTTTCTCACTTAGCCAATCATAAAAGCTCAGATATCAGTCAGCAATTCTTATAAACTTATCTTTGAAAACCTGCATTAAAATACACACCAAGCTGGACATAGTATCACAACTGTATAGTTTCACTTACTATTGAGGCTGAGGCAGGAGGATTGATTAAGACCAAGAGTTTGAGGCTACTTTGAGCAACATAGTAAAACTACAAATGAACAAATAATTTTGAAATGTATTTGTCCCTTTGTTTTCAATACATTCTTTACACTACATTACTGTTAGTGACTGTCCCAGCACCTTACAATTCCAGGAAGGGATCAAATGAAGGTCTCATCCCTAAAAGAAAGAAGCATCTTTATTGCCAAGGACAATAGACAGCCTTGTCTTCTGTATGGGAGGCCAAACAAGAGTGAAGCAAGCCCATGGAGGACAGTTGGCAACTCTCCTCAGTGACTAGACTCCAAGGGCAAATAGCCTCCATCCTACAAGCACACGTGGGAACAGTCACGTTTCAAAATATTCAGTCAATAGTATACATTTATATAGCTCTTCTATTAAGTTGTAGAAATAGAGTATGTTGTTAAAGGATCTCTTAGTTTGCCACACAATAATAAAGATGCTATAAAATTACAGTCCAGTTAATGAGCAGGAAGCTAACAAAGCATGTTTAAGATCTAGAGTATCTGCAGTATTCAGAAGACCTGGTTTAGTTATATTCATGTGCATGAAACACTGGATTTTAGTGTTTTTCAATTCATAAACATGTTCTCTTTGGTGACATACTTTTTTTTTAATAATTTATTTTTTATTTCAAGTTACATCTCAATCACAATCCCCTCCCTACTCCCCCCTCCAGTCCCACCCTTCCACCCTCCTCCCCCTCAACCCCCCCCATCCTCTTCCCTTCCTTTTTTTTTTTTTTTTTAGTTTAAGGTATTTCTTTTTTCCCCCCAACAGCCTCCTTTTCAGTTCAAAAAATGGTTCTTTTTCTTATAAATATAAATACAATACAAAACAAAAGAAATAAATAGGCCACAATTATAAGAGTTATATGGCTTAGCATACATTCCCAATGTCCAGTCCATATGTAATTGGCACCTGACTTTAACATTCTACTATCTAACCATCTCCATGAGTTTAAAGTTCTATATCTAACTCAGCTTTCATACTAACTTGCCTCATAATTTTAAAAATATCTTCTTAGATCCAGAACACCCTCTTGATTCCTACACAATTCAAAATTTAACTATGAGACTCTAGCTATCTATTCTTCAACCACCTCAGAGACCTGAGAGGGATAAATATATCTGATTATATAGGAAGTGCAGGGCCTACAGCTTCCAAAACTAAAACATGACATACCAGTGGCTGCCTGGACAGTTCCCATTTTCTCTCCGTACATTACAGCATCAATCTTCAACCATTTGGCCCCATTTTTCTGACAGACATTGGTTGTAGAGCAGGAATTATGAAGGACTTACCTACCCTGTCTTGGCAGAGCTAGGCTGTCCACTTATCTGCTTCCAAGTTTTGTCCTTTTTGGACAGAAGTCTGGGTGACATACTTTTTATGTCTCCTGTTCATGGTGCAGATCACACTTAGCACACTATATGAAAACATCATAGTCTCAAAAAAAAAAAAAAGTGAAGGAATGGAGAGGAACATTGAAAGGCAAGGAAGGATGGGCATATATTGACAAGGGCAACATTTTCTAATGCCCCAAAATAAGATACACAAAATTTTTCTATTTTAGGGGACTGTTTATCCATGAAAATAATTTTCTCAGTTAAATTAACAAATCTGTAATGTCAAGACGCGTAATGCCATCTGTTTCCTAATTGTGTCCACTCAGAACATTTATTTGCTGTTGCAACTGCATTAGCATAGATATAGCCAGAATGTATACAAATGGGTTTTTGAAGGAAATTCTCACCTCTTAGGTTTTGTTTTCTCTAACTAGAAAGCACATTTATTCCTGGGGAAATATTGACTCTTTCCCCTCTCTCGAGCCAGGGGGATGGGGCTAAAGACCTTCTGATTTCTCTTACAGTGTTTGGGATTGCATGACCAAGGGATTTGGCCTGGATTTCAGCCATCACCAGTCACAATAGAAATCCAGCACAAGGGCTGGAGAGGTGGCTCAGAGGTTAAGAGCACTGGCTGTTCTTCCCAAGGTCCTGAGTTCAATTCCCAGCAACCACATAGTGGCTCACAGCCATCTACATTGAGATCTGCCCGGGGAATATATGTAGAGCAAATACTGTATACATAATAAATAAATAAAAAATGTTTAAAAAAAAATCCAGCACAAAAGCGGGGATGGGGGGATGGATGGAGGGGGTCACCGCTGCAATCAAGATGCTGTAGCTTGATGAGAAGAGAGTGAGGAACGTAAACAGCCCATTGACAAAGCTGTTTGCTTATCATCTCCACCAAGGCACTAGCTATTTAAAAATGAACAGCAAACAGCTTTGGGGAATTGCAATCTCAAACAACCCAGAATTAACAGAGCTGCTTCCATCTCCCTTTCTACTGTGCTAAGTCTTAGGCCATAGCATTTTATACAGTTGCACATTATCTAAACACATTCTCAAGGTGGCAGAACAGGACAACTACAATCCAGATTTTTCTTTGTGACTGATAATTCTGAAAATGATTTTGCTGAAAGCTCCTATACACATACAAGTGTTTTTAGGAATTATTTAGTATTGTTTCAAGTACGTAGTGTGTTTAAGCCTCAAACGCCCCTTTAAAAAACATTATGTGTATTTTCTTCTAGTAGTTTACTTCATAGGTGATCAATTTGACCATTAGCAAAAGTCACAAAATTTTACTCCAATGATTAATTTGGTAGCTGTTTGGCCTTAGGTTCTTAATTACCAATCACATTAAAAGGGTGTGGTTTTAGACTTCTAAATTTTCTTCACTTTAGTACGGAAGTGCTTACTCTGTGGCATTGAATACTATTTGACTTTCCAGGTGCTCACAGATAAGGGTTTGCCTTGTGTTTCAGAAGAGAATTCAGACTTTTGAATACTGGTGGAATGTTTTGAAGTTGGACTGAGTGCATTTCAGATTAGGAGATGGCCATTAGCCTATGGGGGCTAGGGCCAGAATGTTATGATTTGAATGTGAAGTGTCTAACAGGAGCTTGGTGTGTAAATATTTGGTGCCTAGCTGGTGGGTGTTGTCTTCTTCTCAAAGGAGGTTGTAGAATCTTTAGATGGTGGGTTTTAAGGAGAGACAGTAGATTATAACTTCTGAATAGTTTTAGGCCGCTCTGGGTTCTGGCTCAAGCTTTTTGCTCCCCAGTTTCATTGGGGTGTAACAACTACACTCTCATGTTTTCTCTAGCATGACTTTCTGTATCCATGTTACTCAGGATGGTGTAAAGAAACAGAACTGATAGAATGAATATGTGATAAGAGGAGATGTATTGAATACATTGGATTTATTGATTTATTGGATTAACCACATGGATTTGGTCCAGAAGCTCAACGATGGCTGTCTCAATTCACGAAGCTAGATGTCTTCTCAATCCCAATACGGTGTTAAAGTCTGAAGAATTCCCAGAGAGCTGCTGGATCTCAGTCTACATTGAAATCCTGAAGAATTTGGTCCTAATGTCAGCAAAGGAATGCTGCAGCAGCAGAATGAGTGAACTTGCCAGTCAGAGTGAAGGCAAAGAGCTACAAAGCAAAGTTCCCTTCCTCCATGTCCTTTTGCCTGTGCTGCCCACGTTTAGGGCAGCTCATTCTGCTTCAAATAACCTTGACAAGAAAATCCCTCCCAGGAGAGTGTCCAGCAACTTGGATTTTCATTGACGCAAGATGCATTCAGGTTGACAGCCAAGATTAGCTATCACAGAATTTTATTAAACCACAAGCCACAATGAGCCCCTTCTCCCATATGGTGTTTTTATCAGTTAGTATGTCACAGTGACAAGGAAAGTCATGGTTACACATACCAGTGAAGAAAGCAGACAATGCCATTTAATCTTCTATATTCCCATAACCACACAGTCTATAAAAGTAAAAAGTAAAGGATAAATCAAGGTTATCCAGTTAGAGATTAATTTATTAACACTAAATCTAGTGTTCCATTTATTACTCTATCTTTATTAGCTTAGGAGTCATGTCTGGCATGTAATGTAAGTTCAAAATTTGAAGAATACAGATTAGTGTCTGAGCCAAGGTATCATGACTTCTAAGCAGCTTGTTTAATAAACCATTTGGTCAGAACATAAGGCAGGGAAAAGAATTTGAAGAACTTGGATTAAGTTGCTCTTAGTCGTTCTTATTATGACCTTCTAAATTAAATTACAAATTGAAATGCTGCTGGAATAACTTGCCACCAGTGCTGCTGTTGCTGCTAATGGAAAGATTTCAATGCCTAACACCATCTCTGGCACATTTATTTTCCGAAAAATGAGTTTCATTTGCCAAATACTAATGAGACATTTGGAATTCTCAAACTTGATGTTTGGAGTCTTAAGGAAATCACAGCACCAAGCTCAGAGAAGTGTGGGATACAGCAAAGATGCCAATTAGTACCGTCCCAATTAGCACTAATTTTATTTAGTGTGTTGAACGTCAGCTACAAATTAGGGCCTGTTCTTCGCCTGCTCATGAACCTTATAACATTTAATCTCACCTCACTTCAAACCCGGTCCAGACTTCAGTGAGGCAATCTCAAATGTTACACATGCTGAAATATCAGGATGCTAAACCTTGACTGGAATGTGGCATCCCTAAATCAATAACAATGAATAAGAAGAGATCTGTGTACTTCTGGAGGGCTCAAGGATAAAAATGGCAGGATCACATTTTAACACTGATCACAGGTTAGCTAATGAGTTTTAAGATAAACTAGAATTATTGGCAAGCAAATAAATGTACACCTAAATGAAATAAAGTTTTAGCTGGGTTGTGACAGTTAGACACCAAGTGTTTCTGTATTGTCTAACAATGTATTAGAATAAATATTGCTTGCAATTAAAAGATACAGTGGTGGGATCAATGACTAGACTTCTTTAACATCTATCACTATCCACTCATTTTAATTTGATGCTATTTTTTCTATTGCGGTCTAGTGGAAACTAATGAGACACTAATTCTAGCAAATATGTATGCTGAATTTACTATATCCACATATGTCCTATGTATATATCAGGTTACTTAATCCTCACATAATCCTTCGAGTTACAGACTCCCATTTTAAAGATGAGCAAATTGCAGCACAGGGAGTTTACAAAATCTCTCACAATTGACATACCTCATACAACCACATGCAAGCAGCCCACCTACTGAGTGCAGGCTCTTCAACCCGACTCTCTATGGCCATGCTCTCTGGGATCTCTAGTCTCACTTATAGTGTATGAGATTAACTGTCATTTTGATACCAATGTTCTGGTATTAGTACTCCCAAACTTCTAATCCTTCAGTTTTTAATTAAAAAAATTTACATTCAACAAAAACTGTGTCATGCCCAAGATGATCTTCTGGGTACTTAGCATAGAAGAACTAACTCTTGCTTTGGAAGTTACTAAAGTAGAAACAGTACTCTTGTTCACCAGGGTTCTCCATGAAACAGAACCTTGGATGGTTTCCTATTAACGTAAAGTAAAGTGTTATTTAGCAGATGACCCCTGTGGATGGGAAACAGGATTAGGTGTGTGCAAAATGAACCATGGAAGAATCAAGAAACAGCAAGAAGCCAGACTTGACTCTGGTTTGAGGCCTTCAGCTGGGCACTAGGAAAGGCTTTACTCCTTACCTGAAGTGTTTACCTCTTGCTCCACGCAGACATGTTTTGCTGCTCTAAAGCTTTTTTTTTTTTTTATTTTCTCCTGCTTAATTTTCTTTTTCTGGGATGTTGGATGAAAAACTCACTCACATGTTGGGGAGGAAAGGGTTTATTCAGCTTACAGCTCCATATCACTGTTCATCACCAAAGGAAGTCAGGATAGGAACTCAAGCAGGGCAGGAACCTGGAGGCAGGAGCTGAGGTAGAGGCCATGGAAGGGTGCTGCTTACTGGCTTGCTCCCCAGGGATTGCTAAGCCTGCTTTCTTATAGAACCCAGGACCACCAGCTAGGGGAGGCACTACCCACAATGGGCTGGACCCTCCCTTATCAATAATTAATTAAGAAAATGCCCTACAGGCTTGCCTACAGCTGGATCTTACAGAAGTTTTTTCACATTTGAAGCTCCTTCCTCTCAAATGACTATAGTTTGTGTCAAATCAACATAAAACTAGAC
Source organism: Lophiomys imhausi (assembly GCA_907164525.1). NCBI lineage: Eukaryota > Metazoa > Chordata > Mammalia > Rodentia > Muridae > Lophiomys > Lophiomys imhausi. The sequence continues at coordinate 1,966,561 of CAJQZJ010033126.1, read as the reverse complement.
AGCACACTTCCTTAAGATTTTCTTAACAAACACACTCTCACTAAAACATTCTCCTTCATCAAGGACACACAACTCACTGTAGTATTTCCAACTGCCTTGACATTTCTCATTTTATAATGCCTCTCTTTCCATAAGCACCTACAGCCATGCCAAGCACCTGCAATTTTCTCAGTAAATTGTCTTAGATAACAGAATAGTCAAATGCTTTCAGGGGTAGTCAGTTGTCTCCAGGGCTGTTATGATCATAGTGGAGATAAACAACAACAACAACAAATAAATAGGAGCTTAAGGGCTAGCTCACTAGTCAAGAACATCTTTGCCATTGCAGAGAACCTGGATTCCATTCCCAGAACCCTCATGGTGACTCAAATGGTCTGTAATTACAGTTCCAGGGGATCTGACCCCTTCTTCTGGCCTCCATCATGTTTTATATATATATATATATATATATATATATATATATATGTGTGTGTGTGTGTGTGCCAGCAAAACAATTATACCCATAAAATCCTTAATAATTATTATAACAAGGAGAAAACTTGTAGTTTTTTAAGCCAAACACTAGTTTTGGAGTGTGAATTAGTCAGTGGATTTCAATATGAAGACTTGAGGTACAACAAGAAAACTAAGTTCTAAGTCTGTTTAACTCTCATAAGCACACTAAGGGCAGTGTTGGTAGCTCACACTTCGTATTACTGAAAATGAAGAAGAAATCCTTCATCTGGAAAAAAAAATCTGGTAAAATTTAAATGCAAACAGAACAATATTAAATCACTTGATTTAGAAAAATACAACCTTCTTTTCTCATGTTACACTATAGAAATGTCCATGAACAAGAGAGTGTTCATCGAATTTCAAATGTATCCTTTAAGACTTCTAAAGTTAAGTATTTAGATAACAAAGTTAAAGAATCATCACACAAAAGAAAAATTCCAAAACTAGTAAAGACCAATTACAACCACAATATAAAGCTAGATGTGATCTAACTTTATATACTTTATATACTTCATTAAAATTTGAATACTATACAATTTTTTAAAAATTGAGAACATGACCAATAATAAATGTAAAACAAGTATGTAACATTTATTTAGCTCATTAGTGAAGGAAATAGGGGAGGCTAAAACCAGTTCCAAAGACAGAAACAGTAAGAGCCACCAGTATAAATACCAAAAGTGCTCTTTTCAGTATGTGTAAACTACCTTCCAATTCACATTAGCTCAGAAATAAACAATGAAAACAACAAATTGGTCAATGATTATTCTTGAAAACAAAGGAAGTTTTCTCATTGAGTCTTGAGTTTTCAGTCTTGTGGAAGGTGTTAATTGACTCTTTGAGCCTCCTCGCTAAGATCACCACAATGAGAGCTATGCAGTACTGAAAACCAACCCTGGTCAGAAATTAACCTGAGTAAAAATTTCGTAAATAATCTCAAATATCTTCTTCTATTTCAGACTTTTAAAAATTGCTACTTTCAGTTATCTTGGTCTGAGGCGAAGGAACAAAAAGCCAAGAAATTGATCTCAATATAGTTCCTTATGGTATCTACAAGTTATGGTAAATTATTTTCTCCTCAAGTTCCCTAAAATATCGTGAGGTTTCCAGCCTACAGAGCAAGAAATGAATTATTTACAGCTAGTAAGCTCTCACAAACATATCAGAACAATTTTCTGGGGCTGTTTATAGGCATAGAGTTCACTATGCAGTACAACCTTTTTTTCTTTCACAGTGGATGGGAGGAACTAACAAAAAGATATTTATTCTTGCATGTGGCACGCACATGTAAGGAATGGCTTTGGTTACACAGTTCATTTGTGTAATTATGTCATGACAAAAACAGTGATAGCCACAGAGTCTTTTGTGCCTGTGCACTGGAACATAATTACCACTTTTTTAGAAAAGCAGAGACTCAGTAAACATGGCTGATCCTGAATTCTGAGGTCTCTGGAAAGATGAGTTTCCACTTATGTGTATCTTATTTCAATTGCAAAGGTACAGTCCATCGAACTGAGTAGGGAGAGATCTGGAAGAAAGAAAATAGACTTTCTCTGTATTCATTAGAAAGAAAGAACACGAAAAATATTATCAAGAGTTTGACTTCGCTTCCTCTTTAAATCTTAGATGCTTAATTAGCAGTTCATTTTCATCCTTCCAATGGGAGCATCGGATTAATAAATATGAAGTAGTTATGTGGTCTCTGATAGAAACTTTCATTGTTTTTCAGTTTGACATGTTTAGATATCATAACTAAATAACCAGAAAGAAAACCACCCTTATCATCCATTTGCAGTTTTCTTTTTTTTAATGTTTATTTATTACTTCAGATTACATCTCCATCACAGTGCCCTCTTTCCACCCCTCCCAGTCCCGCCCTCCCACCCTCTACTCCCTATCCCTTCCATCCCACTCCTCTGGAGTGGAGTGTCCCTACATATCGCTCCCCCACCCCAATTCAGCAGTCATATGAGGGCCAAGAGCCTCCTCATACACTGGGGGCCTACAAGGCAGCACCACTAGGGCAAAGTGTCTCATGGACAAGTAACAAAGTCTATATCCTGTTCCTTTTGGTGCATTGGCTGTAGCATAGTTATGCTGTACTATATGGCTGAAATCCAATTATAAGTGAATAGATGCCATGTGCATCCTTCTGGGCCTGGGTTAGCTCACTCAGGATGAGCTTTTCTAGTTCTATCCATTTGTCTGCAAATTGCATGATTTCAGTTTTTTTTTTTTTTGTTGTTGTTGTTGTTGTTTTTTACCCATGGTTGAGGGACATCTGGGCTGTTTCCAGTTTTTAGTAATTCAATCAATATATGGGGAACAGAGATAAACAGAGAATTCACAAAGGAGGAATTCCTAATGGCTGAGAGAAACTTGAAGAAATGCTCAGCATCCTTAATCATCAGAGAAATGCAACTCAAGACGACTCTGAGATTCCATCTCACACCTGACAGAACGGTTAAGATCGAAAACTCAAATGACAGCACATGCTGGTGAGGGTGTGAAGAAAGGGGAACACTCCTCCATTGCTGGTGGGAATGCAGGCTTCTACAACCACTATAGAGGTCAGTCTGAAATATCTTAGAAAACTTGAAATAGCTCTACTTCAAGATCCAGCCCTACCACTTCTGAGTATACATACAAAAGATTTCTCACCAAACCACAAGGAAGTTTCCTCATCTATTATTTGTAATAGCTAGAAACTGGAAACAACCCAGATGTCCCTCAACTGAGGAATGGATTAAAAAAAAACTGTAGTTTTCTTTTATAGCTAGTCATTGTGTAATTCTTAAATTACAGGTGAATAGGAAAGTACTGGCATCTTGGGCGAGGGGCTATGTAGTAGGCATAATCCTAAAACACCACTGAATCTCCTCAAGATTTCCTGTAGAGGCTGCAGAGACAGCTCAGGGGTGTAATTGCCGACCATCAAACCTGGTGAGCTATATTCAGTGATGCAGAACCCATATGGTGGAAACAGAAAACCAAACCCCACAAGTTATCTTTGACCTCCAGTGACCTCCATACTCATGGTGTACCAGTGTTCACATCCTGAAACAAAATAAATAAATAGAATAAAATGTTGTTTTTAATCAAAGTGTTAAAGAAATTAAAGATTCCATTAGATCCACAGAACTGTGGTTGTGATGAGATACCAGGCCTGTAATGAAAATGTAATGCCAAGAAATTAAATATCTAATTGGTATTTTCTTAAATTTTAAGCATTTCATGAAATATATTAGTCTAGTCAATAAGTAGTAAAAACTAAGTGAGTCTAGATCTTACCTCTTTAGAGAAACCAAACCCAAACCCTAATAATAAGTAATTCAACAAATAATAATATATTTTTTGTTTTCCATATAAGAAAAATATGCTGATTTTTTTTTTCTAAAAACTCACTTTTTATGTGCATTGGTGTTTTGCCTGCATGTGTGCCTGTGGGAGGATGCCAGATTCCCTGGAACTGGAATTACTGGCAGTTGTGAGCTGCCATGTAAGTGCTGGGGAATAAACCTGGGTCTTCTGGAAGAGCAATCAATTCTCTTAACCACTGAGCCATCTCTCCAGTCACATATACCTGAATTTTTAAAACTAGTATAATTTGTTCTGAGATTCCCCTTGATCCTATCTATACATTTGATTCTTATACACAAAGCCTCCTAATTTGTTGGTTTCTGTGAGAAGCACTTTAAAAAAATTTATAACTACAGTTTATTTTCTGGGAATTCTCAGAATGTGTATTTATCAAATTGTTCATCCTCAATAAATTGACCAACCCAAGCCCTGTCACTTTAAGAAATGTTATACCAAATACTTTAATATATTCAGAGTTATGAAAGTCTCCCATCAATGAGAGGCAATGGACTTCCTGTTATTAACTACACAGAGAACTTTATATCTATTTCTGATGTAGGAGAAAACATGGAAAACCTCAAGCTCACTGGTCTTGATCTCAAGGAGGTATTCTCTTCTAGAGGAAACACAATGCTTTTCATTTTGATTTGAGCTTGCAAATAGACAAGCAAACACAAAAAGGCAAGATTCTTTATTGTCTCTCACATGACAGAGAACACTGTCATGTACTTGACTGAAATGAGCAGACCAAATTAGAACCACCGTAGCTCATAATGGATAATAATTTACTGGCTCTGCAATGGCCACTCAATGTAGACAGCAACAGATTAGCAACCTTCCTAAGGCTGTAACCTCTTAATACAGTTCTTCATGCTGTGGTGACCCCTCAATCTAAAAATATTTTCCTTATTATTTCATAATTGTTATGAATTTTAATGTAAATATCTGATATTCAGGATATCTGATATGTGACCCCTGTGAAATGGTCATTCAACCCTCCCCCTGTAAAGAAGTCAAAACCCACAGGTTGAGAACCACTGATATAGAGGATGCATTCTCAAACAGTTGAAAGCAGCTTTGTTGTTTGATGTGTTCCCCAAAGCCCCATGAGACAAAGACTCTTTACAGACTCTGATGCTCTTGGAGGGTGACAGGAGCTTTCAGAGGTTAGGCCTAGTGGAAGAAGGTTAAATGTTGGGGTGCTCCCTTGAAGAAGGAGTTTTCTTTAAGAGCTATTTCGGAGAAAAGCCAGAGGGGTTGAGGACATGGGAGAACACAACCTACAGAATCAACTAAGCATGTCTCATAAGTCTGAGCTAGGTCTGCTGCATATATTTTATGATTGTGTAGCTTGGTATTTTTTGTGGGACTCCCAACAGTGGGATTAAAACTGTCTCTGACTCTCTTGCCTGGGCTTAGGACCCTTTTCCTCCTACTGGGTTGTCTCAACCAGCCTTGATATGAGGGTTTGTGGCTAGTCTTGTTGTATCTTGTTATGGTGTGTTTGGTGGATATGCCTGGGAGACCTGTTCTTTCATGAAGGGAAACTCAGGAGGAGTGGATCTGGGAGAGAGGGAAGGTGGCAGGGAGGAGTGGAGTGAGGGGAAACTGTGGTTGGGATGTAATACATGAGAGAAGAATAAATAAAAGTTTCTTTAAAAAAGAGAAGGAGGAGTGTTCCCCATATGCTTAGTGCTCCCCATATGGTGAACAACTTTGCTCAACAGGTACTCCCTTCATGATATTCTCATTGTCAAAGGCCCAAAGCAACCGGACCAAACAACTACTCCCTGAAACCACAAGACAGAGACAGATTTCCTACTTGTGAGTTGATGGTCTTTGACAATTTTGTCAGAGTGGTGCAAATGTGACTAACACAGAAGCCAGTCATTTGTGCATCTGAGTGGGACAGAGGGTGTCACAAAGCACAAGTAAGGAAAGACGAGGATGGACTGGTGGACGTCCAAGAACAAGATACAAGCAAAAGGACAGATCAGAAAACAGCCAAACCCAAGAAATGGGGCTTAGCTATAGTAAAGTCCTAGTGTAGCCTGGGCCCGCCATAGGTCAGAGGAAGCTAAATGCCTGGTTGAAACAGTTTATGGATTGTACTTCTTGCAATCTGCCATCATTGGTCTTGGCTGTGGAGTCTCTTTGGGCAATTTACTGTATATATGGGCATGACACATGTGTGGATGTGTATGCACAGCATGGATGTAGAGAAAAGAAGACAGCTTGGTGAAATCAATTCTCTTATACCACTTTTATGTGGATTCTGGGGACCCAGCTCAGGCTGTCAAGAGTACACCGTTACTTGCTGAGTCATCTCCATGGCCAAACATGGTTTTGAGAGCAAATGAGGAGGCATTCAATAAATGAAAGAATGTTGAAATAAGGTGGTGAAGTTATAGACAAAATTGTTTCATGTCCTTAGGGCCCATCATTTCAACTAGACAAACTCTTTACGTCTCTGCCTAATATGACCCCACAAGCTAAAGCCAAGCATGGGCACATACTTTCAAGACTGAAGCTGGAACACTGACACTAGGTAAGACCAGTTTGGGCTGCAATAAACCAGGTTACACAATAAGACTTAAAAAAAAAAAAAGCAACACTCTAAAGCAACACTCATAGACCATGTGACTTCAAGGTCTATGTTTTCAACCAGTTTCTCTTTTTTAATGGCATGTGTTCCCTGTACACAGTACTGCATTTTTATATCCACGGTGAGCATTGTGGATTGACAGCACCATTTGGTACAAAAGAATATAGTCCCTTTTGTTTTGTTTCCAAGGCATCAGACTCTCTTAACAATTGTATACATTTCCAAATATAAGAATCCCTGTGTCCTCCAGCTTCAGAACAACAACAAAATGTACCTGACCTTGCATTCCAGGGTGTTCCCTCATCATCACCAGACAGCTCACTCTGAGAAAGCACCCAAAATGTCTAAACAAACTTTCTGGTGGTCAAACTGACCAAGGTTGGTTAGTCAGTAACAACGAGCCAATCAGAAATGGCCATGACTAGCTACCCAAATGTCATCTAATCATATGATAGAAAACCTGTTTCTTTGTCTGTGTCCCTACATAAACCCTGTAGTTTTGGAGTTTGGGGCTCTCAACTCCAACTGCTGAGTCAGTGAGCATTGAGAGTCCAAGCTCTGAGCTTGAATAAACAACCCTCATGCATTTACATCAGTGTTGGCTCCTGAGTGGTCTTTGCGGTCTCAAAAAATGGGCAGAACATTTTGGGGCTCATCTGCCTGGGATCCCCAAGGTCACCAGGACTCCTGCCCTAAGGGTTCAAACTGGTCGATAAGTTACTGTATCTCTATGTGTGTCTGTCTCTGTATATATGTCTATGTACTTATAAAAACCAAGGCACCATTCCTGAATTTCCAGTAGACTGGTATTGACCTAAGTGGATGTACTAAATGCACTGATAGGCTGTCTGTCTGGGGACTCATGGAAGACATTCCACATCTCGACCTGTACCTGACCTGGGCACCTTTCTTGAATTTCCAGTAGACTGGCACTGACCTAAGTAGATGCACACTAGGTCATTAGTCCAGGATCTTAGAAGACCTTCCAAACTGTTTCCTCAAAAATATACAACCAGAACAACTCAAAATGGCTAAGTGAGAGAGTTTACATCCACAGACTGTTCCAGCCAGAACTTCAGTAAAATCTTGAAGTTCAACATCTGAGTAAAAACCCCTTAAGGCATTTAAATAGCTAAGCACAAAAGGACTGAACATCAAATGTTACTATTAATTTGCTTAACCATTTTCCATTCATATTTGGGCCCAGAATAGAATTCCTATGTCCCAAATCAGCAGGAAGTAATTTTAAGAGAGCAATGTCCTACTCTCAGAAGATGGGGTGGGTGATTTTCTTTCTTACCCCTGTGGTCATTTGATGGGTTTGTCATTTGATGTTTGTTGTTATTTAGGGGGATTGGTTACAAGTTGTTAAATGGTCTTGTTAAATAGGTTTTGGGGGTTAGACCCAGGGATTTCTCTCTTTTTCTTTTCTCGGTCCTACTTTCTCTCCAATGTAGGGGGGAAAAGACTTGAAAAAAAATGGATATAAACATAATACAGGAATGATAAAGAAAAATGGACATATTATTGAATATGCTCTTAGATTTTGAATACTGATACAAAATTAAGTTTATATTTGGCTACATTGGTATTGATCTTTGTATATTGATACATAAGTAAGATTATATTTGGCTACATCAGTGTTGATCTTTGTATATTGATACAAAATTAAGGGTAACTCTTTTTAAGGTATTGTACCTAGGTAACACTTAAAAATGCAATGGCAAGTTTTGGCCTTTTGATAGCAACTGTCACAAACTGTTCAGGATAATTAAGAAATGCAAACTAATAGTCATTCAAACATTTCATTTTGTTAGATAGTAGCATAGTTTATCACAGATGTTTTATATTGACCTAAGTCCAAGTTAATCAGAAATCAAGTTGCTAAGAGACAAGCAGCATTGCTTCTCCAAATATACAGAGATAGATGGATGTTCTTTGGAAACCTCAAGAGATCTGTAGAATATGGTATTCAAAGATGTTTTCTTAAGATTTTTTGATATTGAGACATGTCACCTCCTGACAGCACCCCCTGTTCTACTCCAGGTGGAGGATGGAGACCAAGGAATCTCCATTTGGAGATGGTTTCATTAGTGGCAAGCTTGTCACTGGGCAAGAAAAATCCTTTGCTTCAGCTGCAGACAGAATGTTGTCCAAAAAGGACAAAACTTGGAAGCAGGTAGGCTGACAGCCTAGCTCTTCCAGGACAGGGTAGGCAAGTCCTTTATGATTCCTGCTTTACAATTAATGTCTGTCAGAGATACTGGGCCAAGAGGCTGAAGATGGATGTTCTAATGTATGGAGAGAAATTGGGGATTGTCCAGGCAGCCAGTTGTCTGTCATTTCTTAGTTTTGGAAGCTGCTGGTTCTGTACTTCTTGTATAATCAGATATGTTTACCCTCCTCAGGTCTCTGATGTGGTTGAAGACTAGATAGTTATACTCTCACAGTTACATTTTAAGTTGTTTAGGAATTAAAAGGATGTTCTAGGTCTAAGAAGATGTTTTTAAGTTGGTAATGCAAATTAGGATGGAAACTGAGTTAGGCATAGAACTTTAAACTCATGGAGATAGATAATAGAATATTAATACCACTTGCCAAATATGTATAGACTAGAGATTGGGAATATATGTTATACCTTATAAATTTCATAACTGTGGCCTAAATTATGAGTTCTGGGAGAAAGGGGAGAGGGTAGGAGGGTGGGACTGGGAGGGGTGGAGGGAGGGGACTGTGATGGGGATATAGCTTGAAGTAATAAATAAACATAGGAAGAAAATAAAAAGAATCCTGTGTCTTCAACTAACCTAAGCATGAACATTTTCTTGACACGAAGTCTACAGTGTTTATCAGAAGCTTTTCTTCAACCTGAATTTCAGTTGTCACCAACCAGGTGATGCCACATGAGATTTCTTAGAGTTACTGAGATCAAAATTAGAAATCTAACCATGGTGTTAGAAAGGAAACAAACTGATGCACTATCAACTAGGGATGAAGAGAGGGTGTTTGAACACACACCTTTTTCAAGGGATAATATAGAATATAACTCGCGTTCAGGGAAACTCAGAGATGTCCAGACATGTTTGAAGAAGTAATTAAATAGTCCCTAGGAATTGGTTTCTGTGAGCCCTAAGGTGAGAAAAATTCTTAGTAGAAGCTGAAAGAGTTTGAGAAACACCAAGCTTAAAGAACTGAAGCCAATTAGTGCACACAGCCTTAGGGGACTGAAAATCAGGAACAGCCTCCTCTGTGGCATCTTGAGGGCATACAGCTTTGAGAATGCAGTGGCCAACCTCTGTGCTCCACAGAGCTGTAAGTTTATGGTGCAGTCATGAGGCAATGTAGTAAAAAGATCTTTACTCTCAAGTACCTCGGGGTGACAAAGTTTATGAGAGAACTAGAACTGAATAATGGAAGACTATTCATGAGCTGAAATTAAGCAATTATATGTCTGAACCCCACTACTGCATTCGCAAGATGGATGAGTCAGCCAAATGTGGGCTGTTTAAACACATCCAGGAGCATTCATACCCAAGGTTGGAGAGGTGGTTGAAACATCAACAGAGGGGAAAAAAAATAGATGGAACTGTTTCCCAGATTTCAGGCTTAACAAAAAGGAAGGTTTGCACTGGTTGTATTTTTTGAGACCTAAGGTTATTTCTTTTTATGTATGACCTATCAGGATGTATTGATATATTGATGGTATTTGGGTTCTGCTTTAAAGTACATTTTTAAAAAAATAATAAACATAAACCAGATGTGGTTGTGGGAAACAAGACCCTCACTCTGTGATAACAATTTTGAGACTAGTGAAAATGAAACACTTCTGAATATACCATCTCCAAAAAGGAATATCAGCACAGAAAAAAGGTAAAATTGCTGATGTGTTGATTTGCTGCAAGACAGTGGCTTTTAAAGTTGCCATTCTATTGGTTCAGCCTTACCTAAAGAACAATTTGGGATTGAGAATGCTACTATTTTCTGATTGTGGGCTCAGTACATAGCAGATGGCCTGCAACTTTCCAAAACTCAGAGTCCTGAGACAATCAGACACCAGACACTAGCTGGGGCAGAGAGGGCCCTGAGCCCTCTGTTCATTTGGGATTATTTGATGAGCTCTAAGTGTGCCTCACTCTGAAAATGGACCACTAGAACTGTTTATTTGTCTATGATGCCAGCATTCCAGAAATGGAAAAAAGAAGATCAGAATTTCAGGATTATCCTCAGTTTCACAGCAAGTTGAAGGCAAGTCTGGCCTAAATAAAATTGTGTCTCAAAAAAAAAAAAAACTAATAAACACACATTTGTCATTTATGTGTATGAGTATTAATAAAAAGGGACAAAAAAGAAGAGATCTGAAAACAAGGACATAATAAGCTGAGCGAATCTGGATAACAGGAGAGCAAGAACTGGCTGATCTGTCAATTCGTGTGAAGGGATATTGCTTAAGGCAGAGAGTTTTACCTGGGCTTTAAGGAGTAAAGTATCACTAGTAAATGTTGAAAAGAACATGCTAGTTACACTTGGTCGATATGGTAGGACAAACCCCTCAGCAAATGTCCAGACCGCCTCCTCATAAACGATCTGTGTCTATTAATACTCTGAAAACTCAAAATTTGAGAAATACTCTAGGGTCACCTCCAAAGGTCTCCCAAATCTCTGTGTATTCACACACACACACACACACACACATACACAAAGATCAGCATTTACTGTCACACAGGGAAAATTCATGTCCTTCTCCACCCAATTGTGCAGTATCCACATGATTTCTGATCAACTTGTCATCTTATTTACATTTCCATTCTAGGTCTGGGTAATACCGTAGTAGTGCTTCAACATAAGCTGGGAATCTGGTATGCCTGTAAGTGCCAGCTGCTGTGGGGTTCTTGTGAAAAGCAGGGACAATACACCAGCTGTGGAGAAAGCTGAGGTTTTCCATTTGTGTTTTGTTTATTTGGCTCCACTGTATGCATCACATGTTAATTCTTACCAGGAACAAGTATCTGTATATAGCATTGCATGTTTTTCAGTGACATAACCCCAGAGATACTTAAATGCTAAAGAAAGTTGATCCTGAAGTATGATCACAGCACATTTTACTCTGGCATCTAATAATACCAGTCTTCCACACAGTGTCAACTTCACCTGCATTCCATTGACACCTTTCTTTACTGTTAGAAAGAAAATTAGTGGAAGGTGGTCCAGTTGGCAAAGTACGTGATATGCAGTCCCGAGGACTTGAGGTCTGATCACAAGCACCCACATACACATGCTGGATGGCACAGGCCTGTAATTCCATCACTGAAAAAGCAAGGACAGGAGGATTCCTTATGCTCACTGGCAAGCTGGTTTTTCTGACTTGTTGATTTTCAGGTTCAGTGAGAGATTATGTCTGAAAAAAAAAAAAAGGTGAGCAGATTGAGGAAGACACATAAGTTTGGTGTGCACTCTCATGCACACATGCATACACAGAAAGAGAAAGAGAGAAAGAAAACTAACATTGGACAATCAGATTCAAATCAGCCACCTCATTTGCATAACACTCTGCAACTCCTAATTTCCTGTAAATGCTGCCTTAGCTTCATTAATCCAGTTCTCATATTATAGATTTTATTGATTTGTTTCATTCACTATGTAGAATGGTATTAGTTTCCAAGTATTTAATTTTTTTTCCCTAAATATCTTGTCTAACCATCTCTAGAATGTAGTTAGAAAGAAGAACACAGGATATCAGTCTCTTGAACATGTTACAGTCTATCAGCTGGTTCAGAATATAGCCTCCCTTCATGAACATATCAGGTGCACTTGAAAATGTGTTGGTGTCTTGCTCTGTAAATGTCAAGTCGGTCATGGTGGGTTCTAGTGGTATATGGATCATCTATTTGTTTTAATAATTTCTTTTTCTGTTTGCTTCTGTCAATTAGACCCAAGGAAACGTCTCCTTTTTGACCCAGTAAAACTTTAGATGCCATGTTTTAAAGGGCAGGTGGGAAAGAAAATGAGGAAGGTGCCAGAGGAAAGAGGGAAGGAATCCCCCTGCAGGAATCTTCGGGAGTTTAGCATAAAGAGCAAGAGAAATGATTCATGCACTTGAAAATGGCATTCTGGTTTTTGTGGGTTTTCTGTTTTTTCTTTTTCTGGTTTGGTAAGAAGCAGGCGCTGGAACATGTTTGCTTGACAACTGAAATCAACAACCAACCAACCCCCCTAAAAAAAACTTAAATCTCAAATGAAAGCTCTCAGGAGCTTTCCCACGTTTTCAGAGTTCACTGTTCAAAGTTCACTGGAGGGAAGAGACAGGAATCCCCAGGTGAGGATGAGAAAGCCTTCCCTCTGAGGGCCAGGAACTTAAGCATCAGCAATCACACTTACCTCTCTTCCCTTCCCAAACCAAGAGAACGGGAACCCTGAGCTGCTGTTCTTTGCTCTGCCCCATCAAGAATAAACACATTGTGTTTGCTGCCACCTCTGTGGGCTTAACGCAAGGACGGAAGAATTCATAATCCTTAGGGGCCCCCACCTTGTAGATTCGGTGGCACAAGCCGGATGATGTCATCATGCTGATCTCTGCATCACTGTTAAATGACTCAAACTACTTCTTGACTTTTTAAAAAATTTAGATCACTATTGCTATTATGTAGCATCTGTCTGGGCATACAGGAGCATAGAGCAAAGGGTAAAGTGTTGGGAGACTCACAGCCTGCTTGGCTGACTTAATTCCTCCCCTTCGTATCACCAAAAAGGACTAGGTGCTCAGTTCATTTGGACTCTATGGCCCCCCTTGTCTTCATCCCTGGCCAGCCTATATATACTCGCTGGCTTTCAACAACTTCTGGAAACTTCTGGTCAAAGATTCTACATGAAGAGACAGGGACACTGATGAATTTATCGCACCAAGACTTTGTCTCTGCACCACATGACTGACATTCCTCCAAGCTGCCTTGCCCTGAAAGCCTCATGACAAGGACATGTGCTTCAGAGGCCTCAGGCTATCCTATGTTTACCTGAATATATCTGACACTTTATCCCCCATGTTTGTAATCTCATTTCTGAAGAGAAAAGGAGAGGTTCCACATACCAAAGATTATCCCACTGCTTCTGACAGTTTTTTCATTACACTTTCCTTCCCCTTCCTCTCTGGCAAACATTGGGATTCGGCTATGAACTCTTTCTTGAGATAAAACTTGGCTTGTTGGCTTAGCCTTAAGGTATTGTTTTCTACTCACTGGAGAAAAACTCTGTGATCGTGGGGAGCCAGGTATGAGCTCAGATGTAAGTTGCTGGAGCATTACTGGGGCCTGCCAATGACTAAGCAGGAAGGCACACCTTATGTCAAACACAGGATTTCTGTGACAGATGTTTCAGTTCCCAGCATCTGGGAACACACTTGCTTTTAGAAGCAAGGGAAAACCATGCATGTGTGTGTGTGTGTGTGTGTGTGTGTGTGTAGGGGGTGTGTGCACAGTTATTTGCTACCCTCTAAAATCATAAAGGAGGGCTGGAGAGGTGGCTCAGAGGTTAAGAGCACTGGCTGTTCTTCCAAAGGTCCTGAGTTCAATTCCCAGCAGCCACATGGTGGCTTACAGCCATCTACATTGAGATCTGCTGCCTGGGCATATATGTAGAGCAAATACTGTATACATAATAAATAAATAAATAAATGTTTTTAAAAAATAAAATCATAAAGGAGATGGGTGAGTGAGAACTGCCTAAATAAAAATGTGTCAACATGTCTCAAACAGTTCCACTGTAGGCATCCAAAAATTACACCCATGAGTTCACTTAACAGAGCCAAAATGCCACAGACAGGACAATGTAAAAGGCTCTTCTTCCTCCTTTACTTTGACCTACAGACCACACAAGCATGCAGGTATAGATGTATTACAGTTAGGACTTCATAGACTAACCCAGGAACCAGGTAAGGCTGACTTCCAAAGTCACAGATTCCTACATCCCACGTGCCATAAGACACAGTGACTCAGTAAAGCTGCCATCAAAACATGTTTCTTTCTATTTTTTTGTGGTGTATAGGAGGTATATATAATTAATGTCTTTCCTGAGAATTTCCTGAGAATTGATGATCAATTTCATTTGATCATCAATTTCCTTCTCTGTGTGGATGGACACTTTCATAATATGTTTTACAAAAATGATATTATTTTTAATGTTTATGTGGTATGCCCTACCACTGCAATAATGGATACATGGTAAGTATTATTTATTAAATGTCATCACATGCAAAGGTATTTGAAACAAATATTAATGGTTTGGGGTTTGATTTGGGATATATATATGTTTTTGTTTGTTTAAGACAGGTATACTCTGTAGCCTAGGCTGTGCTTAAAGTCCTCATGTAGTCCAGGCTAACTTTAAGCTTATGGGTCTCTTGATATAATTCAGGAGACTTCCTGAATGCTGGGATTGTAAGCATATGATATTATACCTGATCCCAATATCAAATAGACTTTCGAATTTAAAAGTTGAAGTATTAGAAAGAATAAAAAGAATCATAAAAATGGACACATAAAAAGAAAGAAAAATGAAGGCATATACAGTTAAAAAGCTTGTGGTATGCTAGGCATGTGGTACATGCCTTTAATTGTAGTGCTCATTCAGGAGGCAGAGACAGGTGGCTCTTTGTGAATTTGAAGTCAGCCAGGTCTACATTGTGAGTTCCAGAAAAGTCATGGCAATGTAGAGAGACCTTTTCTCAAAACAAAACCAAAACCAAACAAAAAATGGAAAAAACAAAACAAAAAAAAACTCAATCACCTGAACAAGCACAAGAATTAAAGGTCAACCTATGATAGACAGTGGGACCTTGTTTCAACTTCTTTTTTCTTCTTCTTGGTAATGGGAGAAGAAAGGAAATATTAATGAACACAGATTTCAATGTGTACTTTCATAATTTAAACATTCGAGAGACATCTCACTGTAGATAAAGATACAAAATCAGAAGAAAAATGGTGTAGATTTGATAGTTATTAGAAAGAGAGGCCAAACCAGCCACATGGGGACAAATGCTTCTCATTTCAGCACTGGAGAGGCAAGAGGACTGTGAGATTGAGGCCAACCTGGACCATGTAGGAAGACCCTTTTTTTTATTTATTTCTTAAGTAAACCAAAACAGACACTGGGTGAAGTCATGAAAGTGAATGAGATTCCTCAAATACCAAAATATTAAGATTAATCTCATAGTGGGGAAAAATAAACTCAGCAAATACAGTTCATTCACTTAGAAATAATTCTCTAATAACTGCCTATCAAACACTCCATGGACGCACAAGACATAAAACCTAGGTGGATAAAAAGCACAACAAATAATAATTATTATCATTACTAGTTACGGTGCTGAGGGTGGAGCTAGGACTCTCTAGCATGCTAGCCAAGTCCTCTACCAGAGAGTGTTGGCCACCCTTAGTAAATAAATATGTTATTATCTGCCAAAGGCTCATCAGCAAAAGGAACGTGTGTTTGTTTTCCCCTTCATTGTCACAAGGATGATTTCTACAGCTGTTTGGTTCTCAGGTCTGATCTTCCTAAGGTTCTATACTTTAATTTGGACGGCCATGCTCCTGGGAGAATTAACTGGACTTCTACAAGAAAAAAGAGGGTGTAGATACTATACACTGGGTCACCGAAGTGACCCAGGCTCTTTTGTCCCTAAACTGAGAAAAAAAAAAAAAAGGCTCAAATTGTGAACTGCATTCTGGTGGGAGAAGCCTGGGTATAGGGAAGAAGGAACAGAACACCAGGTTTGCCTACAGTAACAGTGGAAAGACTTGTTAAGTCCGCCCTGGGTTCACACACAGAAACCACTGTCTACTACAGCAGAATGAGCCTGAGCAGAAGGTGCCATCCACCACAACAAGCCAAGAGCCAGCCTTCTCCTAATTCCCTTCATGCCAAAGCCAATGTGCTTTACTATGGCTAGCAGGAGGCGGTGTAGCCCATGATGGATTTGTGATTGTGCTCCTGCTATGAGGCTTGGAGAAGAGAGTACAGGTGGGTTCACAGAAGTGAAAGAATTTTTTAAAACTCAGGTTTTTTTTTTTTGCAATTTATATCAGTTATATGAAATGACTTAAGATGTAGTGCATTCAGTAGACGTCTATATAAAGGCATCTATCTAGACAGGCATAGTGTGATAAACTTTGTGCTCAGGGTACTAGAAAAGAAGGGTGCCATTGCTCAGGACTGGACCATCCAACAGCAGAAAGAGATGCTGACACGTGGATATATTTAGGCTTCGGAGAGGGATCTGCTTCTGTAGTTTGCTCGTCCTCTGGCTGTCTTGCTAACAGTGATGTTAGCAGACAACAGACAGAAAATTGTTATTGTGAGTGTACTGTGTGGGTTCTTTGTCATTTTGAAACATGTGTTGACCAAAAGCACAAACAAAGTCACATCACCTGTCCCAAACCGCACCATGCTCTGTGAACTACTTCATATTCAGGCAAAAAGTTTAGTTCCTTATGTAAGTTTCTAAACTTTGACCAGGATGTCCTGTGTATCTACACTTGGGAATGATAAATCTGTCAGACGGTCCCTGAAGCAAGAGGGTAAAGTGAAGTAAAAACTGAAAGAAACTCCAAAGACCCCTGCCCAGTGCCCTTGAAATAAAGGAACATGCTGACTGAACTGTTTTCTTTTTTTTTTTTTAATTTTAAAAAATCTTCCTCCTCCTTCTCTCTTATTCTTCTAGGATTGAGACCTGGTTGTACATACTAGCCAAGTATTGTGCTGATGAGTAACATCTCAAGCCCCAGTTGAATATGTGCATTTAAAACCACCATATGGGCCAGCAAGATGGCTGAGTGGGTAAAGGCCCTAGCCAGCAAGTCTGAAGATCTCAGTTCCAGCTCGAGGACCCAGATGGAGGAAAGTGAGAAGGGATTCCCAAAAGTTGTCCTCTGATACTCTGGCATGTGCATGCCCACCCACACACATATCATGTACACACATACACAAACACAAATAAAAGTCAATGTAATTGAAATATTAAATACTGTAAACTGTACTGAGAATATGTTGGCTCCCTTAAAGAGTAACATCTAATACAGAATAAATTCTCGCCCTCCCACTCCCAACCATTTGGTTAAAGGAGACTGAACTATAGTTGTCTTGGGGAATCAAAGAGGAATGTGCTGGAAGAGCTGATTTCTCAAGGCCACAGAGATGATCTGCTCTGTCTTAGGGTATAAATACTTCTTTCTTACAAATAACCTGACATGGAATTAAATAGAAGGCACAGAGACCTCAGGGTGACTTAAATAATGAGCAGATGCTTAGCTCTTCTTGCTATTAAGATTAGTGTTACACCTACTTCTATAAAATTGTAGCATGATTGACATTTACAAAGCTGAGACTTGTGAGGAGCTTCAAGCCATTAGGTTTGAAAAACAGGTTCCCAGTGCCATCAGCTGATTTCTTCTTACAGAGTACTGGGTTATTTCATCCATAAACACAAAAGCATAATTACATGGCCAAGGGCAAAAGATAGAAAAGACATTCTCTGTACAGGCTGACCCCTGGTCTTACTCTTGTTTCAAGACAAAGTGAAGAGTTGAGCTTAAACCAGGTAGAATGTCTGGAGGAGGTCAGGGTTTATACATACCTACTGTATCTTAAAAACAAAACAAAAACAACCTGTTTTTTCCAGCCGCACCTGTTTATGGCTGGATGGAATTCCAGCTTTATTCCTGCAAGACATTGGTTAATAACTAAACAATGTAGGTAATTATTGTGGGGGAGATTATTACCATGAACCACAGCCCACGTTACACCAGGGATGGGTCTGGTTGTATTAGAATCATTTCTGCCGTAAACATTTACACAACTTGGGTAAACAAGAGACTAGTTGTCTTGGTTACCCAGACTATTTATCAAAATCATTCTGTTTCGCTCATGTGCTTTTCCAGCTCTGAATTGTGATTATTCATAATTATGTTAAATACTAGTAATTATAAATTGGCAGGTACATATCAGAGGTGGTATGACTATGTTTCACCTTCAAGTGTTCCTGTCAGCAAGAATCTTGTGGTGGAAGGAAATATTTAAGTTGGAAAAAGTAGAGAATTATTAACCTTGAGGGTCAGAATGTTCTAGTGGTGGTTGGTTGCATACTCATGAGTAAATGGGCAGCACAGGGTGGACTTGGTGGCTTATAAAAAACAAAACAAAGCAAGAAGGTGGGAAGTTGGGAGGGGTGTGGGTGGTGGGAGGACCTAGGAGGAATTAAATGAAGGCATTGAGGGTGAATATAATCAAAATACATTGTATGCTTATATGACAATCTCAAAGAATCGATAAAAATACATATATACCCCAGTATATGTGTACTGGGGTATATATGTACCCCAGTTGGGCCTTGTTGAAATAATGATTACGAGTTTTCTCATCAGTAAAATTAAGGTAATAACATTATTTTTAGTATGTTCTTGTGGTGATTAAGTTGTTAATTTAAAAAATACAAAACAAACAACAATGAAAATTCTTGAGGGTCAGAAACATCAACAGAGTTTATGACTGATATTAATTATTTTTAATTTTGTCATGACTATTTACAGTTAAATAGGCCTGCATATTTATTAACACTATAGTAAATAGAACTTAATTTCTGCATAACTTGGCTTTGTCAAGAACATACATACTTCATGTGCCCCAGCATTCTCTGAAGTCAAAGCTTTCATCCTTTCTCCCAAGCAAGTGTTGTTCATAAGTGTGTGCACATGTATGCTCTACAATCATTTTATGCTTTTACTGTTTTCAATGGTGCTAAGGGTTGAACCCAGTTCCTTGAGCATGCAAGGCAAGTATTTTACCGCTAAGCTCTATCTGTAGTCCTTATTTTAAAACTTTTGAATTTTTAGTTCAGGCTGTCCTTGAACTCAGTCATGTACCCCAGTCTAGCCTTGTTGAAATAGTGATTATGAATTTTCTCATCAGTAAAATTAAGGTAATAATGTTATTTTTGGTATGTTCTTGTGGTGATTACATAAGATTATCTATAAAGCACTTAACACACTGCCTGAATCTAGGACCTCTGAAATAAATGATAATGACTGTGATTTTCTGCTCCTACTTGCAGCTAAATCCCAAACCAGAGATCCATGTACACCACAGTTCTCAGGACAGCTACTTCCTGACAGCAAAGAGCCTGTAGCCCAGGACAAGTCTGCATTCTTGCAGGATGTCATAGCTTAGAAGTCAACTGAGCTTAAGTGGAATTTTCTTAAATGGAAATTCTCCATTATTTTCCCCAAGTTTTCAACTATGATAACATAGTGACATAGAACGAAAAACTCTCTTATGAAAATGGATATGCTTCCCTCAGAAATAATCGCTTTTTGTCTGGAATCTTTTAACCACTCCATTAAGCAAGGTTTTATTACTATAACCAGTGACAAATGATCAATTAAAAGAATTTGAATGTGTATTTAACTCCTAGCTTTCAGGCTGGGATACAGCTGTGTTAGAGCATGTGCCTAAGAAGCAGAAACCCTGGGTTCATCCCAGCACAACAAAGGAAAAGGAGGAGGCAGAGAAACAGAATGTGGAGGAGGAGGAGGAGGAGGAGGAGGAGGAGGAGGAGGAGGAGGAGGAGGAAAAGAAACTTCTAGTTACTAGACATTTCAATTCACAAAAGTACTTCTTCGGGGCTGGAGAGGTGACTTATTGGTCAAGAGAACCGTCTGCTTTTCCGGAGGACTCAAGATCCTGGTTGGGTTCCTAGCACCCACACAGTTACTCACACCCATCTTTAACTCCAGTTCCAGAGAATTACATGCCCTATTCTGGCCTCCTCTGGGAGTCCAGCATGCAAATAGTATACAGAATTGTATGCAAGCAAAACACCTATGCACATAAAATATTTTTGGTATTAAAATATTAAAGTATTCTACTAGCCCATGTTTTTTGCTAAGAAGACATAAAAACTTAAGTATGCTTTTCCACTAATTTGACTGGCCTTGGGGTATCTAATAAATTTACACCTTCTTATTACCTTATATGTATGTACTGAGAATTAATTACATCCTTAAGAAATATAGAATGCTTTAGCATCTCATAAATAAACACAAGCGAGCTAGGGAGCTTGCACAGAAGGTAAAGGCACTTGCCGGGCAAAGCTGATGGTCTAAGTTCAGATCCCCAGAAGTCATGTAAAAGTGGAAGGCAAGGGCCCATACCTGCATGGTCTAGTGGTACCCACATGCTATCACACACACTCACTCGCACTCACACACAAACACATACACACACTCATCATATTCACACACTTACACAGAAATAAACATTTAAATAAAAAAGTAAATACATAAATAAGAAACACCAAAGGTCTTATCACTGCAACCTTGGTAGATTCTCTCTGCTTGACTTGCTGCAAGGTACTGTGTGCCGTGTTTACTGTCATCACCAGTGTTCTTCTCCTGCAATTTAAGAGTTTATTTTATTTCATTTTTAATGGGCATTTTAAAGAGAGAATTATGAGTTAGCTGGCTCTGCAGCTTTCGCTAAGTAACATATCACTCAAAAGCAAAGATTTCAGATTGGAGGATAGCTATTGCAACTCAGGGCAGGTGACTCCCCTCGTAGCCTTCTGAAACCTTGCTTGCCTTCCCAGATGTACTGGGAAAAACAATCTGAATGAACAAATGAATTTTAAGAATTAAAAAAAAAATGTGCAATGGGGACTAAAAAAGCCAAAAGTCTTACAAAACTCATGAACTTACTCATGCCTGGTAAGTCTCAGAAAACATATGTACATGCTAAGCACATGATATTTCACTGTTGTGTTCACAGCCCTGTATTGCATATAAACTGAGTTTAATTATTGACTAGAAATATCAATAAATGCGTGTTCTGAAACAGTGGCAACTCAGTTCTGGTTAATAAAATTGCTAACCAAACTATCTATATCAGCAAGACAAACAAACAAGCAACAGAAAACAGAAAACTCATTGTGATTTGTATGTGGAAATGCCTTTCAAGAAGAGAATGCAGCCATTCTGGGAATAACAGCTCCAGGCAGTAGATACAGAGATGTATTTTAAACAATTCAATTATTTCCAGTTATAGTTATGTTTACTTTTTTTTCCCATTAGAGGCCATCATGTAGTTTAATGTTATATCAGCACAGATATGCAAAGGAAATGAACAGACATTTCCCACAGAAGACATGTAAATATCCAATAGGTTATGAAAATACAGTCATCTCTCAGTAAGAGGCTCTCAGCTACTTTTCCAGCATCTGCCTACATCCTGCTATGCTTCCCACCATGATGATAATGAACTAAACCTCTGAAACCATAAGCATACCACTGGTCAAATGCTTTCTTTCTTAAGAGTTGTGGTCATGGTGTCTCTTCACAGCAATAGAACAGAGACTAAGACAATAAGAAAAGGCAAATGTTCATTTTACCTATACTTTCTGTTGAACTACATATGCTACCAAAAAATTGTATTATCATGTCCAACTAAAAAGCTAAATACAGTGGCTTTTATCTATAATCTCCGTTCTGGGAAACTAAGACAGGCTGATTGCCACAACTTTGAGGCCATTTTATGCTACACATTATGGTTCAAGGCCAACCTGGGCTGCATAGCAAGACACTGTCTTAAATATATCCAGAAAGAAAAATAAAATTCAAAAAAAAATCACACATCAAAAGTCATTAACATATTTCTGTACTGCTCACTTTTTCATATTATAACTTAAAGGAAGTGTATATTTTATAGCTTCCTGGAATGAATGTGTGTGGCATTTTTATATACCAAGATTGAGCTATCACATAATTGTGTTCAATTGTAACAAAAATTTTACCTTAGACTTTGTATTTTATCCAAGCTCCTTAACCTTAGGAAAGCATGCATTTATCTAAGAGAATATAAAGTTATTAAAAATGAGAAAA
This sequence comes from Lophiomys imhausi, assembly GCA_907164525.1. Classification (NCBI taxonomy): domain Eukaryota; kingdom Metazoa; phylum Chordata; class Mammalia; order Rodentia; family Muridae; genus Lophiomys; species Lophiomys imhausi. Next base: position 1,944,187 of record CAJQZJ010033126.1, on the reverse strand, counting down.
CAAAAAGCTGAACATCAGTGTCCATTGTATGACTTCCATGAAAGGGCTGTGGCTACAGGAACTTTGGGTTAGGTTTTTTTTTTTCTTGGTCATACCTTGGCTTTTGTTTTGTTTCTCTTTGGCACATCTACTTTTCTTCCCCATTTCTTTCTATTTTTAATCTTACTTAATACCATTTTGCAAAACTACACAAAAATTAATACAAGACTATAAATGAAAGTAGCAGGTACATGTTTGTTGGCACAGTAAAGTTTACATCAACTTTAATATATACCTGAGTGAAATTTTCATAACAAATTCATATATAATTAATGTTAATTAAGATATTTTGAAAATATAGTTTATATGGAAATATGGTCCACAAATAGAGTCCTATGAGGAGAGTTCTGAGTGCTTGTGAGAACACTCCATGAAAACAAGTGTCTTGTTGTCCTTGGAATGTGTTTTCATGCTCCTCACAGGGGTAGCAGATAGGAGTGAGTTTACTTCAGATTGCTCATTATTGTTTGCTCTTTTAATTCAGTTAAATGTTTAAACTATCCTTTATATGCCTCTATGGAAAACATGCTTTTGCCACATACAGCTTGTCCTTGTGGTTGTACACACTTTAGCTCATAAAAACTTTAGTCATGTGACCTTTCTTAACCATCAGAGAATAAATTATCTGGGGCTCTGAATAAAGTTGGCTATTGTATAATAAAATGTGAAGCTCTGGCCTCTTGATACCAACCGTCTAAAACGGTCTAGGATAGTTAAGTAAAACAAACTCCTAGTCATGCAAACATGTCACTTTGTTAGCTACTATGACAGTCTATCACAGATATTCTCTAAACTACCCAGTAATCAAGTTGCTAAGAGACAAGCAACATTTGCTTATCTAAATACAAGAGATGGATAGGGCATCTTCAAACACCCCAAGAGATCTGCAGAATATGGCATTCAAAGATGTTATCTTAAATTAAGATTTTCTTTTCTTCTTTTTTTTTGATATCGAGACATATCAGCGCCTGACAGCACCCCCTATTCTACTCCAAGTAGAAGATAAGCATCGAAGAACCTCCACTGTAAGATGGTTGAATTAGTGGCAAGACTATCTCTTGGCATGAAAAAACCCCTTGCACCAACTGCAGACAGACTGCTGTCCAAAAAGGATAAAACTTGGTAGCAGGGAAGTCGACAGCCTAACTCTGCCAAGACAGGGTAGGTAAGTCCTTCATAATCCCTGCTCTACAACAAATGTCTGTCAGAGAAACAGGACCCAAAGGCTGAAGACTGATGCAGGAATGTATGGAGAGAAAATGGGAACTGTCCAGGCAGACATTGGTATGTCCTTTCTTAGTTTTGGAAGCTGCAGGCCCTGCACTTCCTATATAAGCAGATATATTTATCCCTCTCAGGTCTCTGAGGTGGTTGAAGAATAGACAGCTAGAGTCTCATAGCTAAATTTTGAGTTGTTTAGGAATCAAGAGGGTGTTATAGATCTAAGAAGATACTCTTAAAAGTGTGTTGCAAGTTAGTATGAATGTTGAGTCAGATATAGACCTTTAAACACATGGAGATGGTTAGATAGTAGAATGTTAAAGTCAGGGGCCAAATATGTATAAACTGGACATTGGGAAGGTATACTGGGCCATTTAACTCTCATAAATGTGGCATATTTATATCTGTTGTTTTGTATAATACTTACTGTTATAAGAGAAGGAACCATCTGTTGGACTGAAAGGGGAAACTTCTGGGGGGGAAGAGGGTGGAAGGGCGGGATAGGAAGGGGGAATAGGGAGGGGTTTGTGACTGAGATGTAACCTGAAGAAAAAAAAATAAAGTATTTATAAAAAAAAAAAAAGACTTTAATCTGTCACATTTATCAGCTCTATTCTCACAGGTCCTACCACCTTTAGAGCTGTGACATGGTTCATGCCTTTAATCCCAGCATTCCGGAGGCAGAAACAGATGGATCTCTGTGAGTTCAAGGCCACTCCAGGCTCCACACTGAAACCATGTCTTAATAAAATAACTGAACATTGTGTTGTTATGCACTTTTCAACAAATATAATAATCATAGCCATTTCTACTCTCATAAAAATATTAAAATTGTGAGACAAATGGCATGCTCAAAGCAAATACTAACTAACACAGCTATTCATACTATCAAGTGCATAGTGGATGATCCCCTCAAAGTACTGCGGGTGACATGTATGTTTTGGAAGACAACTGAGTATGTGGAATATTTCATTGTAGTTATTTTCAACTGTTTGATGGAGGAAAAGGAAGTCATATTTGCCTATTATGCTCCTAAAATATAAAAACTCACTGGTTTCAGACATAAAGCTCAATACTTAACTTAAAGTTTGAAGAAAAGGAACTGGAGGTACAGTTCCATGATAGAGTGCTTTTTTGGCATGCAGAGGCCCTGGGTTCAATCTCTAGTACGGAGGGAAAAACAAATTTCATGAAAAGAACAATACTACTTTTTTGTTTGTTATTTGTGGTTCTGGAGATAGGCTCTTACTCTTAAACCCAGGTTAGCCTAGAATTGACTGTGTAGACATTGCTTGTCTCAAACTAGAGATCCTCCTGCCTCAGCTCCCCAAAGTGCTTTAACTGCAAACATGGACCACGTCTTCTGACTAGAATAATGCTATTTTCAAAAAGAAAATATAAATTGTGCCTTCATACTATGTTTAGAAATATGCATGCCTTATCATGTTCTACTTTACTTCCTTTGGTGGGTGTCATGAACCTTTCCTGGGAAGATGTGAACAAACACCTAATCACCTCATAGATGGCACCAACAACAAAACAAATAAGGAATTCCACCAAGTCCATCTTGGTGAACCCGTAAGTTCATCTAACTGAAACTCCTTACAGAAGCAAGAATGACTTAAATGCAGCTGCTTCACTCAAAAACTCACCCCAGCGTGGGTGAGAACTCATGGAAACTACAAATCTGAAGCTCTCTGTACAATTTGCAGGCATCTGAGAAGTTTAGGTAGGAGAGTCTCTTCCACCCTGCAATTTTTACTGCTTATATAACTTGAGGAGGACCTTTTTGAGTCTTGAAAGTTTCTTAGACTTCCTGAGATTTATGAGTTGTTTACTTTCTGAGCTTTGCAGGTTTTGTTTACTTCTTGGATGATAACAAACTTGCCTCTAGGATGAAATTTTCACGTTGGCAGCAATTGCTACATAGTAGTCTATCACTTGCAATCATTCTAGAAAAGAGAAAGTACCCAAATATATACTGTTTTTTTTCAATCATTAGTTTTACTGAATTTTTAACTCATATTTTGCAGACTTAAAGACAGAAAATCATCATGTATTTTCCTATAATAGAATTTTCAGGAAGAGTAAGTAGTCACTAATTAAATTTAATCTCAATACAAAAAGCATTTATTTTAATGCTATATCAGGTATTGGATTAGGAGAACAAGAAGGTGAACATGTTGCCCATGGTTCATGGGGCACAAAGACCACTGAGCTCTCAAGTTAAAGTCTAAAGGAATTTGACTAATAATCACTGTAGGGCCCTCCACCTTCTTGCATAAAAGAAACTTTAATATTTAAGAATCCTGGGTATCAAAAGAAGAAATGATTGATTTGTAGTATGTTACAATCTCTTATAAATAGCACTCTATATAGTCATACATAATCTAGGCAGCATTTACACATTCTAGGATAAACATGAGACTTGGAAAAATATACATGGGCCTGCAGACACGTGAAATATTTGGTACTGTTGGGCAAAGTTTTCACTGCCCACCCGAGGTTCAAATCCAGATTCTGATACAACAACATTCACTAATTTAAAATGTATTGTATTGTCGCGTCCCTCTCGACCGGCAAGAACGACGCAACTCGCAAAAGCTCTTCTCAAGCAGTTTATTCAGGTCCCTTGAAAACAGTCTTCCGAATGCCCGGGCAGACCCAACCCACAGGCTAAATACTAAATGAACAGCCAATCAAGTAAAGCCACGTAGTGCAATCTTAGAGGCCCACGTATGCGGAAGCAAGCCAGATCAGCGGTCTTTGCCAAATATGGACTTGTTTACCACCGAGAGCGCTCACCGTCGGGCTGGTGGAAGGCGGAGACCAGCGCCATCTTTAAGGCGCGGCACGTCGCAGCTCTCTACATTGTATACTTTCTACCCTTTTAAAGATGTCTTCTTACCCAATGAATTAATTTTAGGGATTCCGTTATTCTCATACTGGTTGGTAGTAATATTCTTACCCATTTAAGTTGAATAAATCTCTATATTAAGAAGCCAGTTCTATTCAAAGTACCCTGGAATCCATATTTTAATCCACTTAAATATAGACTTTTTCTTTTTCTTAAAAACAAACAAACCTAAAGACCAAAAGATGGAATCAAATTTCACCTAATTTATTTGATATACTTAACTTAAATTATAAGACTTTATTTTTTTTTTTTAAAGGAAAAGTCCTAACTGCTTAGGACTTTTTCATGAACTAGTTATTTCATGCTAACCACAATTGGGTGTTGTGTTCCTTCTTTTATGCTTCTCTAGTATAAATATGAACTTTTATTATGAAAACTTTTTATGGACAACCCCTTTTCACATATATAGAACATAGTAAATCCCATTCAACCAATTTGGGGACCTTTAAAACACTATTTTATCTAGTGTTTTCACTACCTCCCTTTCTAAATCTTAGGAGCTGTGCAAGATGCTTGTCAGTCCCTGTCACAAAGTGTGCCTGATCCAGGCTGCCACTGATCTAGGCCTAACACCCAACAATTCCCAGCACACGTCCATCCGGCCAGGCCCCTCAGGCTCTTCCTCTGCCATTTCTTCTGGGAGGCTGAACCTGTGTGGTTAGCTCACTACTGCAGTGATTAAAAGCTCAGCTACTGGAGCCAGACAGATTTGGGTGGAGATCCCTGACTTTGCCACCTACATTCTGAGTGGCATGAAGAAGAGAACTGTTTTCGGCTAAGAGTAAATGTCTGGTGCAAGAAGACCTCATTCAGTAAGAGCAGAAGAGGCTCTTTTAACAGGAATGTTGCAAATGAAAACCAAGCCTCGCTTAAGACTTTGGGCTTTAAAGTCATTTTCCTGGTCCATGCTCAGAGCTTGGGCTTTTTACAGGATGGTGACCTTGGGCAAATCATTCATCTGTGGAATATTTGATTTCCTTATCTCTATAATGAGCACAGAAATATTCCATGATCTCTGAGTCTTTCCTTTGTTAGGTATCCAAGCACTGTATTAAAGACTATAAACTGGTGGCTGCAGAGGTGGCCCCATTGGTCAAGAACACTTGTTGCTGTTACAGAGGACCTAGGTTTGGTTCCCAGCACTCACATGGTGGCTCACAGTCCTCCGTAACTTCAAGTACAGGGGATACAATGCCTTCTTCTGCCTGCATGGACAGGAGATATGGTCAAGGTATGCTTACTTGCATGTAGATAAAACACTCAGATACATAATCTAAATATTAGCAAGTTAGAACTGTAAATTGATGTGTGTGTGTGTGTGTGTGTGTGTGTGTGTATGTATGCTTCCATATGCACTTTCACACAGTACAGTGAGTCTAGTTTGAGCCATTGATCAGCCTACATTGATTAATCTCCCTAGCCTCACTTTACTATTCTGGACTTTTAACTAAACTATTTGGCCAAAACTTTGTTATTAGTAAAGGAATAAAACTGGGATTAAAAATGTATTTATTGTTATTGTTTAATTTTCAGTAACATTACAGTCCTTGCCCCAAAATGTGAAGCATTTGAAAAGTTCACTCCTAAAAGATATTATCATGTAAGATATTCATGTTGAATATCTTTCCCCATCTCTGGGTCAGCTTCAAAGGCCCTGGTTGCCTGAACCTGCCTTGTTACAAAGGTTCTACTTCAGACTTAGGCTGTGCTCTGGAGCGAATAATCAGGGCCCCATGAGCTACTCCTTATCAGGAACAAAGGCATTATAAAATGTGAAGGCACATTATCAATAGTGCCTGTTATGCTGTAGGGCTGTAGAATTACGTGAGTCACTCTGGACACTCTGCTGAGCAGGGCTAAGTTAAATCAGATCCCTCTGTATTTCGGTCAAGGTCCACCCTCTGAGGGATTGGATGGAGGTAATTACACTGTGTATTTCTCTCCTCTAACAAGGGGGGGAGCCCATCTACCCAAAGAAGTCACCCAGACAAGGAAAATAGCTCACAAAATGCATACTTGGAATACTGCTAGCATAAAAGAGACCCAAAGGCCCCAAAGCTCCTAGTCTATCTAGTATGTTTTTTTTTTAGCATGTATCAACTATGAAAAAAGCTTTTCAAGATTTATTATTACCATCTTTTTTTTTCTTTTCTTTTTTCCTTTTCTGCTTTGCCCCAGTGACTGTGGTTGACTTGGGAAAGTGTTATGGAAAAGATGGTTTCACAGACACTGGGTGTCTATGTGTATGTGTGCGTGTGACCTCATAACATTGATAAGATAATACCCTGGATACAATGTGTAGGTGTTCAGCCCATAGAAGTCTGGCTTAAAGGTGCAAATAGCCATGCAGGTAACTGTTGACTGGAGGGTTTTCTTGTGGGCTTACAGGATTTATCAGCTTTCATAAGACAAGGAGCAAGGTGAGTGACCTACATAAGAAACTTTTATTGCTTTATCATTTGCATATGGCCAAATATTTACAGGAGTTCCTGTGTATATTTTTAGGGATCATAACACATTTTCTGGAATGATCTGTGTGTGATTTTTTTTTTGTCATCATAAATAAAATGGACAACTTTGGTCAGGTAGGGATAAATATTCTCACATAAAGATCTGGCACTGTGCAAAGTAAATACGTAATTCCAAAAGAAGCCATAAAAATGGGATTAAGCTGTTCTTTCTGAGTATGCTAATGAAGATAGTGCAGAATTGTGCTCACTTTAAACTCTGGATTGGGAGACTTCTCATGGACACTCTCTCCCCTTTTCCTTGAAATACTACTCAAGTATAGCCTTGTATCTGAACATAGAAAGCTAGTCTCCTCGCACCAGATTTGGATGTGGATTAAGCATTGCTAGTCACTTCAGGTGTGATTCTTAAGCATGTTATAAAAGTCACATGCTGTTGATGCCATGGAACACACAAAGTAGAACTAACGTTCCTTTAGCACCCAAGAGCTTCCTGCCAACTCTTTCTGCAACATCTCACTTTTTAAAATGTCAGAGGGATTTCAAAAATCAATGGGATATTTTGATACTCTCTTTGAAACACAATCCATTTGTGGATTCTGTGCTTCAGGTGCCATTGGTCACAGGTGCAGCAAAAGCCAGTATACTAACTCTCATTTTAATATTTGCATATACTTACATTTCTAAGACCAGTCAGTTTGTGAAGCTTGGGGTTCTGTAGTTATTCTAATTTCATTAATGGGAGTTCATAATTTCTTACCTGAAATTTTAAATTTTCTCCGTTTTGTTTTTGTTTTGTGTGTGTGTGTGTGTGTCTTTTTAAGATGATGGTGACTCGCTAGTATGATAAAAGCTTACTCTTGGTTAGGATTTCCAATGACTGTGTCTGTAAAAATCAGTCAACTTGACCAGAGATCACAAAACAATGAAGCATTTATTCGTTGCTTTGTGTTTGTTTCATATGAGGGTGTGCCTCTCTGGGCCTCTATGAAGGGACACCCTGACATATGTCTGGACTCAGTGGCTTCTTGGAGCAAAGGAGAGAAATTCCATAACCCCTTTCTTGTATCCCTGACTCTAAACCCAGAACCATGAGGCCAAAGCTGCTAAGTTCTTTAGCTTACTGGGGCTGGTCCCCTTTTTGAAATACATTTTCATCTGCTTTCTGTTGTTGATGGTTTCCTACACTGCTAAAGCTTTTCTTTAATTCCTTTTCAGAAGCTGGAAGCTTAGTTGTGTGGGGTCTTGCCCTGAAGTTACCATTTTCTTAAATCCATTTAGCATCAGGCTTTTCTTTAAACTTTTTATCTCTTTGAGCACAGGGCTAAGCTCCATTGTACTTCCTGGTGCTCCTTTTCTTGTCAAACTGTACATTTTGTATTTCTCTTTGTCCAACTTGCTCTTTTTCACTAGTGATCTGCATAAGAGTGATTACTAATGACCACATGGCATAGTCAATACTAAGGGGTCTTGAAATCTCTTCTGCCAAGCTATTAATTCAAAATTCCAATTTAGCCTCAGGTGATGTTTAGGACAAGGTAAAATAAGCAGTCACATTTTTTGCTAAAATGGTCTCTAGATCACTTATCAATAGTCTTCCTTTATGAAACACCTATGCTGGGGTCCCACTGTCCATATTAGCCTCAGAACTTCTGTCTTCAATTCTCCTGCTAGTATGGCATATTAGGCCCCACTTAAGTTATTCAACTACTTTCCTAATCCAAAGTCCCAAAGGCCACATTTGCTAACAAGTAGCATGGGCAGGCCTGTCACAGCAATATCCTTCTCCCTGGAACTAATTTATTTCTTCGACACTGTCCTATTGCTATGAAGAGACACCATGATCAAGGAAATTCTTATCAAAGAGAGCATTTAATTAGAGGTTGGCTTACAGATTCAGAGGTTTAGTTCTTCTTCATCATGGTGTGGAGCATGGTAACAGGCAGGTAGGTGCTGGGCCTTAGCAGAGAGGTATATTCTGATGGTAGGCAGAGAGAGAGGGGGAAGAGGAGACAGGAAGCTAGGGAGAAAGAGAGAGGGAGAAGGCATGGCATGGACTTTTGAAATGCTAAAGCCCACCACCAGTGATACACTTCTTCCAACAAGGCCACAACCTCCTAATCCATCTAATCCTTTCAAATAACTCCACTCTCTGGTGAATAAGTATTCAAATATAGGAGCTTAAGGGGGCCATTCTTATTTCAAACTATCACACTTATTGTTCAAAAAAAATTTTACAAAGTACTTAGTAAAGTCCTTTTTCTATTTTTCCAAAAATGTTCACCTGGCCTACTTTTTTTTTTCCCTGCTTCTTTTTATATAATCCCACAAAGTTAAGCATACATTTTAGTTAGGGTTTCTACAGCTGTGAAGAAACACGATGACCATGGCAACTCCTATAAAGGTAAGCATTTAATTGGGCCTGCCTTACAGGTTTAGAGGTTTAGTCCATTTTCATGGTGGCAAAAAGCATGGCAGCACACAGACATACATGATATTGGAGAGGTACCCGAGAGTTCTACATCTGGACCAGCAAGCAGCAGGAAGCTAGAGTGACACTGAGCACTGAGCCAGGCTTGAGCTTCTGAAACCTCAAAGCCCCCCCCCCCCAGTGACACACTTCCTCCAACAAGGCCACACCTACTCCAACAAGCCACACCTTCAATAATGCCATAAGTCTGTGGGTACAATTTTCATTGAAACCACCCTCAGTGTAAGTTTACTTTGCTTTTATTGGTCTCCAGTGAGAAATTTCAAGCTAGGTGTGTTGGCTATTCTTAGATGTCAACTTGATTACATCTGGAATTAACTAAAACTTAAGCAGCTGAATACACCTGTTTGAGTTTTTTTTTCTTTTTTCTTAAATAAATTATTTTAAGTGGAAATATCTGCTTTCAACCCAGATCTTTTGAGGTGGGAAGATCCACCGTTAATCTGGGCCTACCTTCTGGTGGAAGCTTATATAATGAAGGCCACGAAAGAAGAAAGTTGTCTCTGTGTTGGCTTGCCCTCCTTCTTGCTGGCAAGTCCATTCCTTCACTGGCATTAGAGCCTACTTTGGGATTCTGGCATATAATGAAGATCAGCTGAGACATCCAGCCTCATGAACTGAACATTTATTGGATTCTTGGACCGTCCATTGTAAACAACCATTGTTATACTGGCTGGACTGCAGCCTATTACACATTCTAATAAATTCCCTTCACACACACACACACACACACACACACACACACACACACACATTCTGTAAGTTCTATTTCTCTAGAGAACCCAGACTAGTACATTATCACTCAAAGATATTCATAAAAAAATTTGACATTTATTTTGAGACAGTAAGATTGGCTTTAAAATCAATATGTAGCTAAGGCTGAGCTTTTAACTTCTGATCCTCTTGCCTTCCCCTCCCAAGAGAGGAGAACCAATGTTTCCTCCTTATAAGGGCTAACTTACCTTCCATCTGTAGCTTTCTGTCATCTGCCAGGGCTTTTGATCTAAAAAAAAAAAAAAAAAAAAAAATCTTCTTACACTCCTTATTTTTGAGAATGTTGTTTAACAGTTTCCTCTGAGATCTCTGAGATGGAAACATTCCATACTGTAGGAAAGCTCCTTAAGCAGCAAAGTAAACTCAAGATACTCTTTAGGACCTCCCTGATACTGACCACGTTCCCTAGGTCCCTCCCTAAGGTCAGAGTAAGCAATAAAAGCAGTGAGTTCATTTCAGTTCAGGAGAAGCCAAGCTACTCAAGAAGACTCAGTCAAGCTGACCCTCAAAGAAGATCCTCACAGGAAAAGAAACTGCAGAGAAGATGCTGAAACTACACGGGCTGCCTAGGAGAAGCAGAAACCAGCCAGGCTACCCGGAAGAGGTTTAGAACAACAGAAAACCCCAGAAAGGACCCTCTAACCTGTTGAGATGCCTGTAGGCTGTGCAGTGTGCTCCATGTTCCCAACTTTGTGAGGAATCACCCATGCTTGTAGTGGGCTTTGGTGATGTAGCTGTCCTTGAGTCATTTCTACTCCTGTAAGTCACCCCAATAAAACTCATTGGCTCACCAAATTGGTCTTTGATAGTATCTGTACTTTGACCTGTTTTGGGTTCCCTTATTAGGGTGAGTGGATGTGTGTTGCATCTCCCCAGGACAAGTTTTGTCACACAACAAATTTCTGAAGTGAAATCTTTAAAATTTCATTTTTCTATTCCACAAATAGTTGCAGACTGCCTTCTGTGGTCTGACGTGTAGGTCAGAAGACAATTGTGAGCACAAAGCCCCTTCAGTTCAAATCCCTCTTGGTCTGTGCAACAGCTCAGAGTCACTGTCAATTTTCCTGAACTTAGATTACCTAACTAGTAAAGGACACCCGTAGACCTCTCGACAAGGACAGTTCTAGAAAGATTAACTGAGGTGAGAAGACCACCCCAAACATGAGCAGCACCTTCTCTTGGGCTTAGGGCTCATATGAAATAAAAGTGGAAGAAAGGGAAAGTAGGGACCCAGCCCAGGGCTGGCACATGCCTTTTCTCATTTTCCTGGCCACCAGGGCATGAACTGCTGTTGCCCATCACACGTTCCCTAACATGATGAATGGACACCTCTGAATCCCTAAGTCTATGAGCTGAAATACCTTCCCCCTCTCCATTTCGGTCAGGTATTTTGATCACAGCAATGAAAAGCCAACTGAAACAGGTGTGCCAGCCTTTGTCCACTTAACAATCTACTGGGGCTAAGAAGAAAGGGCTATTGCTATCTGTTCTGTCTGCAAAGCCTTCCTGAAACGATAGCACCTGAGAACACGCATTAAGAAGGACTGGATGGAGTAGGAGGTGAGATTTCCAAACAGGGAAATTGAGCAACATCTGGACAGACTTGAATAGCTTCTCAGAGGGACTGGGAAGGAGCCATTTTCCCTCATTATGTAAAAAAAGTTTCTAGCAACTATGATTACTATTTTGCTGTTAGATTATGGAATTACAAGATTGCTACATGGATAATAATAAATAGGAACATGAAGTACAGTCTTGGTTCTAAAAACTGCTGAACATATTTCAGTGACTTATTCCCAAAATAGTATATTAATGCTTTGGGGTATTCTGTCGTAAATCCGGAGCAGTTCCAAGGAGGTGTGCTCAGGGTAATGGTGTAAGATTTTTGGGATCCTTCAACTTTGTGTCACCTCCATCTTAACAAGGTCTCTGCATGACTACAACACTAGGTCACACTGTGGAGACTCAGTACTCTCCTTGATGTGAGTCTACCAGGAAATGAAACATTTCACTTGCTGAAGTAAGCCATTTGGATAGGCTCAATTTCAGTGCATGGAAAGTATGACCCTGCCCTATGCCCAAGAACAAAAGGATGGCATGGAAAAAACTGGTGTCATGATTACTGAGCAGTTACGAAATGTTGTGAAAATGTCTTGTGTTTAAGATCAACCTAAATGGGATTCATAATATTACTAGTGTGCCATATATCAAGGTTGAAACTAATTAAGTGCTTGATCCGCTGACTCAAAGTTATAAATTTAAGTGGTTTCAATGTTACTATTTAGTCTGTCTAATCAACAGCTGTAAATCTATTCATTTACGGTCAGAAAGGATTCATGAACTTGTCGAACTTGTGTTATTATTTAAAGTCTAAAATCCAGATCCATCTCAACCAACTGTCTATTAGTCAAATTGTTTAAAAGCAACTTTTAATGATGGTTCTAATACAGTAATCGAAGAAGCCACCATGATCCCCTCCTCTATTTTATATTCAAGGATGTACTGAGTGAGACTGCATTCTGCACCAGGAGGGAGACTAAGGACTGCCCATAACAGACAAAATGCTAAATAATGGATAGTAGTTATTACTTTTAATTCCAGAAATCGTTGGTGCGGTTGCAATGAATGAGAAACTGAAGAACCTTTAATTTTAATGTGTACCAATAATTTGAATCCTTTCTGCTATCCTACATCATGCTTTCATGGCTGCCGCTGACTTATCTCTTGAGGTATGCAGTTATTATTTTGTTTATTTATTTATTTTCGTTTTTTTGAGACTGGGTTTCTCTGTGTAATAGAGCCCTGACTGCCCTCGAACTCACAGAGATATGCCTGCCTCTACCTTCTGAGTTCTGAGATTAAAGGAGTTTTGGACTCATCAATAGTACTTTAAAAAACTGGTAAACTTCTAAGAATGAAGACAGGATGTACAAATGCACTTGTCTGTCAGGTGGGAAGCCTCCATCTAGGAGCATGCTTGCAGGAACTGAAACTTGAAACAAGTAAGCACTGTCTGAGATTCCTTTATTCCTGTGAAACTTCCAGGAGGCCACTAAATATACTGTTCTTTCTTAGCTTATAGACTGTCATCCTGAGAATGTCCAGTCCTCAGATCACAGCTGTTGGATGTTTACATCAAGAGCAGGATGCCTGGGAAGAGAGGACGAGCTTTAAACCTGCCACCAATTAGAAAGATCACAACGTCAGAGGTGCCATTTACTGGCTAGCAGAAGCAGGGGTCAGAAAGGTTAAAAACAAAACAAAATCCTGCACTTGGAAGGTTAAGGCCGCAGGTGGTCAGTCAGCAGACCTCTCTGCACTTTCACGCTGGCCTGGTCCTCCCTCCGGCTTTGCGGGCCAGGTATACTGTGTGTCCACTGTCCTCCACGACTTCTCAGAGCTTCCCAAAGCTACACTCTGGCAGTGGGGGACTACAAAGAGCCACCTAGAAGCTTCCTCTCCACCGGCCCCCCAGCGGTACCCTAAAGCCGAGTGCCCCAGGCCTGGAGGGGGAAGGAGGAGGAAATTTCTCCTCGCTCGGTGTCCCCGCCCGCTCACCGTACCCGTCCCCTCTCCGGCTGGCTGCCCTGCTCGCCTCGATGCCGACCTCGCCGTCACCCTCACTTCTGCAGGGCAAGGTGGCGGAGAAGGCTGCGAGCTCGGGGCTCCTGGCAGGGCCATGGGGCAGGGTGAGTGGGGGCGAGCGCGGCGGCCGGGGGGACTACCGCCTTCCTCCGCGCGCGCTCGATCTGAGCGTCCGAGTCAGCAGTGCGGGGGAGGAGCGGAGCTCAGGGCAGACTGCGCGGAGTGTGGGGCGGGGGACACTCCGCAGGCCCGGTCCCCTAGAGCGGGCAGCGACTTGGGAAAGCGAGGGTTCTGTGATCCACAGCTACTTGGGAAAAGTTGGCAGGGGATTCAGTTGGTGCGCAGCAAGCCGCCGGAGCCCGAGCGCCGCGGGCGTGGCGACCGTCCCGCGCCCGCTCTGCTCCTCCTCCTTCGCAACCCCGGGCTGCCGCGCGCCGCCCCTTCACCGCCAACTGGCTGCGGCCGGGGCGGGGACCTGTGGCCGTCGTCGCGGCGCCCTCGGGCGGGGACCGGCCCGCAGGTGGAAGCGCCCCGGGGAGGCGGGTCCGCCCCAGACTGCCGTGGGTCGAGGCGGGCTCTCGGCCGGCCGGCTCCCGCCCTGACCCGCCGGCCTCTCCCACCCCAGCAGTGACGCGCCGCCTCCGAGCCCGAGCCCGAGCCCGCGCCTCGGCCAGCAACGCGATGGACCGCAGCGCCCCGGATCCCGGACCCCGCAGCGCGCCCCGCACCCCTTCCTCGCAGCCCACCGGCTCCGCAGGGTAAGCACGGTAGCCGCCCTCCCTGCCGCTGAGGCCTCGGTGGGGTTCACCTGCTTGCAGCGCGCTCCCCGCGGGCCGTCTGGCTCCCGGGCCGAGCCCCACGCGGGGCGGGAGACGATGTCGTCCCGGGTGTCCCGGAGGGTGGGGGTTCGGTGTTTTGGGCAGGCTTTCCGACCCGGGTTTCGGAAGGTCAAGCGAATGCCAGGCGTTGGGTGAGGAGTCCCGGAGCAAAGAGTGGTAACAAAGGGCCCCTTGTTGGGGCTCTGGAGCAACAGGGGACGACACCTGTATGTGCGCTCCCGAAGAGGAAGGGAAAGTTTCCTTGGCCAAGCGCTCTCTCGGGCCCAGAGGGACAAGTACTGTTAAGGTGACTGCTAGGAAGGGGCTTTCTGAAAGCTCATGGAGGGCGCTGCAAGGTGTGCCAGCTGTCAGCCTGGCTTGACAGTTCCGGGAGCAGGCGGGGTGCTCGCCTCTGAGTAGGGGCGTGTGTGTGTGCCTCTGGCCAATTGGTGATGCCAAAACCAAGCGCAAAGTCGCATTGGCAAACAGTTATACTTTTTAGCATCACGTGTTTGAGGAGCGATTGGAGGGGAAGGGTCCGTCACATGGTGAGTTAATATTAAATGAAGCATTCCTTCTTGCCCAATACGCTAAAAATCGCACTGTTAAACGTTTGGGTAAATAGTAGTGAGAACAGGTAGTCCTGCAAGGGCTGAGAGAGGTTCAGAATAACCTTTGTGGTGGTAAACCGGCAGGCTACAGAACCCTGTCCTTAGTTGAGAACGCTCCATTGCTGTCATGTAGCCTCTTTTCCGTAAGGCACTCCCAATCTTTCTTTCTTTCTTTCTTTCTTTCTTTCTTTCTTTCTTTCTTTCTTTCTTTCTTTCTTTCT
>CAJQZJ010033126.1:1900317-1929032 GCA_907164525.1 Lophiomys imhausi | reverse complement strand
TCTCTCTCTCTCTCTCTCTCTCTCTCTCTCTCTCTCTCTCTCTCTCTTTTTTGTTAATCAGAACCCTGAAATTCCCTAAATAGGGTATGAACATTCCGGAAATAGGAACGTTAAGAAACAGTTGACTTTGTAAGCTATTAATGAGAGTCGTTCAGTTTTTTTTTTTTTTCTTTTTCTGGTTTAAGAGTGAAGAAGTCATTTTTCCCTGGAACATGACAGGCGTTTCCTTAGGAGCAAGTCACAGCATGTTTATTCATCAGAGGCCATGCAGGCATTGGCAGTTGTCTAGAGGAAACATGGAAGAGTCTCAAGGCAACATGACTAATCTAACAGATATTTAGTGTAATGCTTACGTAGAGGAAACACGAAGTGTATGAATTCGTTCTTTTTTTCTCTAAGTTTCGATAATCTCCATGCAAAATTCCTATTGCTGTAGAGCTACACTTTTTTTTTTTTTGCTCCGATTTTCCGCCTAGATACTAAATGTGTATCCTTTCATACATTCTTGCGTTAGGCTGTATGAAATAGTTAGTAAATGTGTTGGTAGAATGAGCATAAGACAAGGCCTGGAAACAGAGCTGCAGATTTATGTAAGTTAGTGATGAACCAGCTTTCGCAAAACTGAATTCAACTCTCACAAAATAAGAGAATTTTATTGGTGTATTTGGTAATAGATTATTTCTCCATAAATACCCATTTATACAAAATACATTCACAGATGCTCAGGAATCAGTTCTTCATTTAAATAGAATGGGTGAGTTCACATAGCTCTGTCATGAAGAAATACAAAGAGCTTTCCAGTGGCAAGCCTAGAATACCCCAGGTTGTATGATTGAGAACTCGAAGTCTAAACTAATGAGGTCTTTAAGAGTATGCATGTAATTGCTCAGTGAAATATTTTGCTTTCTTGCTTGCCTGCATCCTCCTTCTTTCTTTTCTTTCCCTTCCCTCCCTCCCTCTCTCCCTCCTTCCTTCCCCCTCCCCCCTTTCTTTCTTTTTTGAGGCATAGAATCCTCTAACCCAGGCTGGTCTGAAACTCCATTTATAGTTGAGGGTGACATGCCTCTGCATCCCAAAGTGATTACAGGCATACACCACCATACCCCACAGAAGGAAATATTTCAAGGAACCTTTGCCTTTACCTTCCAAACTTAAGGGAAAACATCTGGAAAACTGCCCCACCACATGAGTGACAATAATACCTAACAGTATCCTTTTATTTTTTATTTTTTCAGTATCCTTTTAAAAATGAGTTCCTAATGACCTGCGTTCTCCCACTTGCCGATTGGTGTATAATTCCAAGTGCTTGTTATGTCTGTGGAGGATTCAGGATTAAATTATGTTTCTTCTGAGAAATATAGATTTTAAAGAGGTTTAAATTGTGGGAAAATAAGAGTATTTAGGAGGTGGCAGGGTACAGTCTTAATATAATTGTTGGTTTTGAAGGTAGGTTCCATACTATAGAATTAATTATATCATGACTCAAATCTCCTAATAGCTGGTGAGGCCTACTTCAGTTCTTATCCGTGGGTATTGTTGTTCAAAAGAACTGCTCTGTTGTCTGTAATTTTCCAAGGGTTTCACTGTTGCAACAGGTTATTTGAAAGACAAATCAGTGCAGCAACATATTTTACAAAGGGACCAGAGGAAACTCTCTGCTCAAGTTCCTGAGCCAATTAGTAAAACCTGAGGTTTGAGATGCCCTTTCACATTGATTTGATTTGTGTTGTGTTCATTGATTTGAATTGTCTCCTGACCGTGGTAAGATACAAAAATCTATTTTAGCAAGTCATCAGTGTTGACACATTAGCCCAGAGCTATAGTTTAGACATGGATTTTCTCATAGAGGTTCCTAGGTGGGAAACTTGGCCTTTAAGAGGTGGCCAGATTATTTATGGGGATTAAGAGGAATGGGTTGGCTATGGGAAGAGAATACTGTTGGAAATGAGCCTGGCTTTCTCTGCTTGCCTTCTCCACTTCTAATGGTCTCCTGCTGTGTTACGTGGACTATAAGGTGCAGCTAGCAAGCCCTCACCTCATGAACACTAGGGCTGCCTGAGCTCAGGCTTTTAGCCTCTACACCTGGAGCTAAACACCTCTTTTTCTTCATGAAGTGCCTAGTCCCAGGTATTATTTTATTGTAACATCAAATGGGTTTACAGGTCAGTGCTTATAGTAAAATTGCTTGATCTTCCTCTTCCAACTTGCGTTATCTTTATTATTCATTAGCACACTCAGGGAATAGCATTATCTTAGGAAAAAAATCTTTTGTGGCCTCTTGGCTACTACTTTTGCTTTGAGACATTCTAAATGACTGTGATATTGTATAACTAAATAAAAATTGTGATCATTTAAATATTTTCTTCGGTGTTTTCATATATTTTACTCACATTTAGCATAGCATGGTGAGACGCCTGGGAGAAGTGCAGTCATCTGCTTGGAAGTTGTGGCTGAAAGAATGCTGGCCCTCAAGAGGCCTCTGCTTTAGTGATCACACCCCATGGCTTTAACCCTGGCTTCAGGTTCACCTGCTCAATCCCTCATCATCATATTATTTCTCCTCCTCAATATTGTGCAGAGGTATCCACTGGCCATTTGTTGCATGTCTTGTAGGCTTGGCTTTTGACCTTGAAAACTGGTGTTGAGTTTGGACTTCAAAGCCACTGCATTTCAACAGCTTTGATTTTACTTTGAGATTAAATGTTTATGTATTTATTTTTCCCATGAGTCCCACAAAGTGGAGGCTGACATTGAACTCTGAATCTTCCCCGCCTAACCTCTTGCAAATGCTGCCTTTATGTGTACTGAGATACAAGGCTAGATTAAAGTTTTCATGTTATGTATACACACTCTCTCTCTCTCTCTCTCTCTCTCTCTCTCTCTCTCTCCCTCCCTCTCATGATTTTAAAGTAAAATTGCAAAAAGCAATTGATTTAAACCAGGTTCTGGCACTTGTTACTACTGACCAAACTAATACTGTAATCATAGTCTTGTAGTTAATTACTGGTTTAAGCTGTAAGTAACTAACTAGTTAGGCCATAGCCAGCTGCCCACTGATTGTCTAACCTGTACCCAGTAGAGTTGTTTTCTGTAAGTGGTGTGTAGTCATCTTAGTGGAGAATGCATTCAGAACCTGCTCTGACTGTAGAAGCTGACCAGTTCTCAAATCCCTGCTCAAATTAACTATAGTATTTTGAATTCATCTAAATAATTTTCCATCTGAATATTCATAGATATCACATAACATATATCCACATATATGTGTGTTATTTGATGTCTATCATCTATATGTATTCATGATGCAGGTTTTCACATAGACGGAAGCTAGGTGGTTTAATTTGTTTTGTGACATACTAAATGATCACGTACTAGTTTCCTTACTTGGAAATGCAGTTTCCAAGGTTAGTTGGCTTGTCTTTGAAGAGAAGAGTGTTGTTGAGATGCTGGTTGAAGAGCTGAAAGGTTTTAGAGACAAGACTAGTAACCAAACATGATTTTCTTTTCTCCTGTGGATATCCAGGGTCAGTAGTTACAAGCTTCTTGTGGTCAGTGGTGGTCCCAAAATATTACATAGAACATTCCAGAAAGGAACAGTTTGTGAATATTGTCACATCTCTTTCTGAATAGCATGGTGATATATTGTACCATCTGGACTTAGTCCATCTTATCCAACCCAAGAGATGACTTTGTTTAGTGTAGAGTGCTGTATCTACCTATACTTTGTCTGCTGCCCACCACTCAGTCACCTGGAAGCCATCTTGGATAGCAAATCAGCCAACTCAAAGCACAGTAGTGTTTTAGGGTCCAGAACCATTATTTGCTGGGTATCTCATGCTTGTAACCCCAGGATTTGAGGATTTGAGGCAGGACAATTGTAGTAATTCTAACCATCTTGGGCTACAGAGTGAGATGTGGCTTCAAATAATAATAGAACCAGAAAGAAACCCTCATTTTACTTAAAAATGGTCCCAACGTTCCAAGATTTGTGATTTTGAAAATTCAGGTAGGTTGGAAAGAAATTAAGTGCTTTCTTGAATTGAAAGTTCAAGATGATTTGAAAGAGACATATTCACCCCACATAATCTTGTAGTTATTGTTTCCAGCATCTCACTGGTCCTAGCTCAAAAAGTAAACTATCTGAAGTGGCTGTGTATAGGGAAATCTAGTATGGATAGGGCTCAGAACCAGCTGTGGTTTCAGGCATCCAGGGGAGACTCAGAACATAATTCCCCCAAAGAAGAGCATGCTTATTCCCTTGGAGTAAAGTTATCCCAGCTTTGTGTCTTAGTCCTTCTTACCTTGGCATTAATCATTGAGAAAAAGCAACTTGATTGCTGGCCTCAGCTTGAGACTTTATCTTTGAAATCACCTGCTTATGCTGGCATTCTTTACTCACCCAGATAAGCTTCTTTTTTGACTTTTCAAAATGTAAATGTCAAAGGCTTAGTTGACCTTGCTTTGAAGCAAGTACTGTTTTGATTGTGAAACAAACAGGGGCATAGGCAGGATGTTAACAAGCTCACTTTACACGTTCACAGCTTGGGAGCAATGGAGTTAATTTGAAGGTTAGGGAAAATTAAGAAGGGCTGCTTTCTTCTGCCTCTATTTGGAGGCATTATTAGCTCTAAAGTTTGACTCTTGAATATTTAGCATAAGTTTCAACATATGAGTCAGTCAGGTAACTTTAAAACCAGTACCCATGCTTTCTCAGGCACCCACCTGTTTGATTGGCTTGGTCTGGGCCAGGGGTATGTCTAGGTTTACAGTGCAAGGGGGTTTGGAGTGCCCAGTTAACATCAACAGCTGTGGTTCACGTGGAGGCACTGAAATTTTTAAGGAACTAAGCTTAATCCTGTGTTTCTAAAGATTCTATTCACATTCGGGATAGTATTTTTTTTTTTTAATTTTAGAATCAGTTGCATTTTCTTTTGTGAGGAAGTATATTAACTTCATCTTACACATGCTGGATTCTGAATTAACATAGCAGTGGTTACACAACTCCAATGGATGCAGGAGTTTTAGAAGAAAGATACTGCTTCCAAATCCATGTTTTCCATAAGTAGGCTTAGTATCACACAATGATACTATGATCACACAATGTTTACAGTTGTATTACATCTGGTGCTATGGTTTATACTTAATGGCTCAAACTGTTTTTTATTTCAAGTGGCCTGAAAAGTTCATCATCCCTGTCTTTGTAAAACAATATCTATATTATATATATATATATTTCTTTTTTTTAAATACTGAATATGTCTATGATTAGAAAAGTGTGAAACACTGAAAAGGAGATTAAATATTTGGGCTCTGTGTTGAAACTTACAGTAAATTATTTGTGGTAAATTATGTTTTCAAACTCATATTATTACTTGCACTCATAGTAAATGGCAATCCTTTGTTGTATAACATGGTGTTTATTTTTGTCATGATGGGACTGTGAAGTTTATTTACAGCAAAATTCCAAAAGTAAGAAAGCTTACCAGATGATAAACATGAAATTGCTTAGCAAAACAATGCTGGGTTTCTCCTTCAAAGTCTTAATTTCCGCCAAGTGAGGTAGAGGGAAATGGAGTAGCCATTCTGTAGGATGTGTTTACATAACAATGAAAACCACCTTTTATTAAGACCTCTTTTCATTTAATTTGCCTAGTACTCATTAGCATCTATTTTTTATATAAGATGATTTGGGAGGGGAGCACAGGGAAATTGGCTCCTGACCATAAGTGCTTTGCTGAAGAAATTAATCTGTACCCTGTGCGGAAAAAAGAGAAACATGGTATTAGATACAGTCAGTATTATGGGGCAAACTTAACGTCTTGTTTATGCTGAGAAGTTAAGATACTCTGCCCTCCCTCTTGGTTTTGCAGACTGTGGCCTTACAAATTGTGACCTGCAGTTCAAGATGGAACTGTCTGTGGTTTTTTTTTTTCCCTTTTCCATTTTTAAAATTGTAGTAAATAATACACACACTGTAAAGTTTACTATCTTAAGACATTTGAAAGTGTACATTCAGTTGTATTGAGCATATTCATACTGCACCCCCAACTCCATGCGCATTGTCCCGTTAAAACTGAAGGTTTATTCTCATTAGACAGAGGTCTGCTTTCCGCTTTTGCTTCTCCTAGCAACCAATCTAATTTGTGCCCATGATTCTGTTCATAATGATCATATGTTGTAGGCGGGTTCTGGTCTTTTCTGACCTGCTTATTTCACATGGCTTATTGCCTTCAATGTTTACATGTTGTAGCTTGTATGAATACTCTGTCCCCTTGTGTTGGTTAATCATATGTGTGTATGTAAAGATTCAGTCATCCGTCTGTGGATGCCTGGTTTCTTGTAGATTTTAGTTATTGTGAGTGATGATGGTATATATGAATGTATAGGTAGCCCTTAAGAGATGCAGCTTTCAACCCTGAGATGTGTGGTAAGAAGTAGAACTGATGTCTCTCTCATACAGCCTCCCTCCCTCCCTCCCCTCCTCCCATCCTTCCTTCTTTCTGTATTTTAGATTGGCCTTGAATTCAAGATCTACTTCAACTTCCTGATACTGGGAACATGGGTGTGTGCTATCATGGCTGTAGTTTTAAAAATGCATTTTAACCGTTTGTGTAGGACTGTAAAAATTAGTAAATACATGGCCTTCTCCTCTGTGGTGAGACCCTCACCTCACTCCTTCTGGAAACCTTCCACAGAACTCAGTCCTTGAAAATAACAAAGCTCGCATAGCTGGCCGGTTTGTTCAGACTCCCCTCGGATCCCTCATCTACACTCCCCACTTGCATCACCACCTAACTTAACATACTCTTTGTTCCTTTATCACCACCTGTGGCTGTTGCCTGGAGGGCTAAAAAGAGCTACTCCTTGGTGCCCCCACCTTTTTGTAGCCGCTTGTGTATTTAAAGGGCCCGAGAACTGTTTTACGGGGTTCATTCCTCTACGGGGGAGTCGAACCCTAGCACGTCAGCTTAAATAAACCTCTTGTCTATTACAGCGAATCGGGGGCATTGGTGGTCTCTGGGCATCAGGATTCGGGGAGCCCCCTCGCGGGTTCAACATTTGGAGACATCTTGATTTGTAGCTCTGGCTTCTCAAAACTCCCTATGTAGCCAAAACTCATCTACCTCTAGAATTCTGGGATGCCAAGCATGTGCACCCATGGCTAGCTCTTTTTTTTACATTTTTTGAGTGATTTCTGTAGTGTTTTCTATATCAGTTACATCATTTTACATTTCCACTAACAGTAAAAAGCTTCTAATTTCTTCACTGTCTCAACAACTATAGTTTTCTCGTCACCACTCATGCCAATAGTAGCCATCCTAGTGGTATGACAGAGTATATCTTGTACCATGCATTTGGTTGCTGTGCTTACAGTGTAGGTGAATAGACCAGATTATGATCCTGTAGCCTGCAAAGCTAAGAACATTTACACGTTCAGATGCTTTATGTGGGAAGATAGCTGACACCCAGCTTAATTTAGGATGTGAAAACACGAAGTATTGATTTGTAAAAATTTTAAATATTGAACACAGATATCAGTTGGCTCTAAATTATTTATAGAGTAATAAAATAGAATATATCTTATGTCAGAGGTTTTACAAAATAGTAAATTATTTTTTTTCTTTTTTTAAATGAAGACTAGGCTTGGCCCTTGGGAAATGAATTTGAATTTTACTATTTAGAAGATAGAGGATTGATTGATTAATTAATTAATTGGTACATTACCTTATATTGACTGGTCTTTTAGACTCCCGTACTAGAGAAACCTTTACAAACACTGACAGATGTGGTTAGGGTTTTTAGAAATAAATGTTCAGGAAGAAATGGACACAAGGTGGGTGGAGTTCCTATCTAGTTTTCAAAAAAAAAAAAATTCACATTTATACATGTATGTGTTTGTGTTGTGTTGTGTGTGTGTGTGTGTGTGTGTGTGTGTGTGTGTGTGTGTGTGTGCTCGTGCTCTAGGGATGGAACTCGGTGTTGGCCTTGGTAGCAGCCATATTTTCAGTAAGCCATATAGTCATATCTAGTGTTTGACTCTACTTATTTTAGCAGTTAAGTCAAACTGTCTTTATAATTTCCAGCAAGTTTTGTTTGTTTGTTTGTTTTGGTTGTTGTTAAAGATGTGTCTTAGCCTTAGGCCTTTTAGGGTTCTGACATTAGCATGATAGCTATGAGACTTTTTTTTTTCCTTGACCCTGCTTTGCTAAATTTTTCCCTGTCCGTTATAATAAAAACAAACTAAAAGTATGGGAGAATAAAGTTTCCCATGACTATTTATAAAGTGCCAAGGGGCTCCAGTTCTGCAAACAAGCTCCCTGTCTGAGGAATGCCTGTCTTGGAAAAGGCTTTTCAAGGACTGGCTGGTCCTTAGCAAATGTGAAGAGTTGCTGGTTTTTTGTAGACAGTGCCGTCCATTAGTTTAAATATTTAGGTATGGACTTCAAACATCTGTAAACTGTGGGAGTGAATTTTGAAGTATTTTTGAAGGTGCTTGAAGGGGTCAGTGGTCTCTGCTTTTGAAGACAGTGGAGAAGGTAAAGTCAGTTCGATTGGATTGACTTGTAACATTGAATGGATGTTAGGTAGTTAAATACCTCTTTTCAAAAACCAAAGCTGCCATGACTTCCAGACAATAGTCTGTGTCTTGAACTCTTTGGTGTCATGTAGTAGGCGATAGTTTGATTGTTTCTGTGGCTTTACATGTTAATATGCTTCCTCAGGGAGCAAGCTCAGAGGTGCGCTGCAGGGATTTGATAGGGGAAATGATACCTCACCACAAATTTGGGTCACTCTTCTCCAACTTTGTCTATTTTCTAGAAACTGTGTCGCCTCATGAAGGCTTTCAAGTGGGTGGCCATGCGGTTGTGAGAATTAAGGTGCTAGGTATGACTTGAGGCCTCTGTTTGAATTTCCTATATTTACCCTTGTTCTGTATTGG
Source organism: Lophiomys imhausi (assembly GCA_907164525.1). NCBI lineage: Eukaryota > Metazoa > Chordata > Mammalia > Rodentia > Muridae > Lophiomys > Lophiomys imhausi. The sequence goes on along the minus strand of CAJQZJ010033126.1, from coordinate 1,920,094 downwards.
GTGGTCAGTTTAAATCAGAGCATAAGACTGTACTTTTATTTTTCAAAGTATGGGATAAAAATGGCATGTTTATCCTTTATAATTTCCCCAGGCATGTAGAAAATATGTCATTTAGACATATTTAAAGGAGTGAATTTTAAAAGAATATTTTTTTAATTTCATATTTGGGTAAATGTGATTTTTGGAAAAATGATTCAAGTGTTTTAGAAGCAAGATTTCAAAATATTATTGAACAAGAACTTGAGTTTGAGTCCATAATATGGTTGTGATTAATGCTTTTGATTTTGTGTGTAGGTTGGCTTTTAAATAGGATTAAATGCCCAAATTACTATGCTGAATTGTTATAGCGATGGCACCACTGTGGAAAAACTATGTCCTCAGTGTAATTAGTTTGAAGGCTGCATACTGTCTTAAGATTCTTTTTGCTGTTGCTCTAACAAAATACCCCGATAAAAGCAACTTATGGAAGAAAGGGTTTATTCTAGCTCCTGGGCTCAGCCCACCATGCTGGGAAAGTGAAGTCAAGAGGGGCTTAGAAAGTTTAGCGTGATGGATGATGCATTCTCAGCTCACTTTCTGCTGTTGATAGAGTGCGGGATGTCAGTCTCTGAGATGGCATTGCTCTATAGTGCACCTCAGTTAATCAAGAGCATATCTCAGGTGTGCCCAGAGGCCCCTCTTCGAGGTGATTCTATAATCTATCAAGCTGGCAGTTGAGATTAACCATCACAAACACCAAGTAATTGGCTGCCTTTTAGCATATTTGCTACATCACATCATTTCCACACTTATGGCCTAATACCGAAGCTTCTGTAAATACAACAGGGTCTATTTCTAAGGAAGTAGTTAAGATACACAACCCTAGGTGAGAAATTTATAGCCACTCCCGGAAGATTTCCATCTGTCTACTTTGTCAGCATGAACATGCATATTATTATTTCTGCAGAAACAGAAGTCTGGAAGTATTAGATGAGCCCAAGGGGAGTAGTGGTGGCTAGAGCCAGCGTTTTAACAGCTGTTGCAGTTGTGTGTCAGTTCAAATATTCTAGAAAAACAGGAAACTGAGCTGCTAATGGGAAAATGATTGGGACCCTTCCATTCTGGGCTCTTTGGATGTGCTGTGCTTTCTAGACCAATCAAATGAAGACTAGTCGGGATAATTATGGAAACCATTGAGTTTACTTTCTCACCTGTGGAAAAGTTATAACAAAGTGGGAGTGTCAGAGTACCAACCTGATTTTTCTCCCTTGTTCTTTTCCACCTAATTGCCACTTGCTGTTAACATTTCCTTAAAAGAACAGAAGCAGCAGTAGGAAACCTATCCCCTCAGGAAAGAGCTTGCTATATAAGAGGATCCTGTCTATGTTGCCTGTCGTTTGGCCAATCAGTTCCTCCACTGTCTGCTACTCAGTGGATGGCTGCAAAATTTTTGGGCAAAAGTATCCTACCAGACTAGGGAGTGCCTTCATCCCGACTCTTGTTCTTGTGTAAGATGTGTCACTCTACATCCCTAGAGAGCAGTTAGGTACTCTGATTATTTTTTTTGTGCTTCAAGAGAGTGAAGCTGAAAGCAGCAAAGAAGAATGTCTGTAGTGAAAAAGAGGTAAGTTTAAAATGCTTACTCTTGTGGTCATATGCTACCAGCCTTTATCTCTGTGTAATTGTCTATGTGTGGTGCATTAAGTGCATGCTTGTGTGTATGCACATGTGCAGGCAGGTACATGTGCACATGTGTTTATGTGGAGGACCGAGGTTGACTGTGGATGTGCTCCTCTATTGCTCTCCTAAAGTCTTCCTCCCTCTCTGAGCCCAGAGCTCACCAATTGGCTGACCAGGGAGCTCTGGGGACCTACCTGTCTCCAATGCCAGCACTGGGGTGAGGGGTTACAGATGTCCATCCTGTAACCATGCCCAGTGTGGTGTGAGGCGCTGGAGATCTGAACTTAGCTCTTCCTGGTTGTGTGGCAAGCACTTTACTGTCTGCCCATCTCCACAGCCCCCGTGCTTTTCTGTTTTCTTTCTCTTTTGCAGGCTAATTTTTATTGTGATAACTTGTTCCCTATGAACTGGGTGCCCATCTGAGGACGTGTGAGTATGTCATCACTTCCAGAAAAATATTTAACACGAGTGATCTAAAAATAGGAAATGTAGCCATTTTCCCCTTGACATTAAATTTGGGACAAATTTTCTCTCTCCAATGTATTTCTACCTCCAGTCCACTTTCCTTTGTCATGTTTTCTTTCGGAAATGCAGTCTGCGTTGGAAGGTACAGTTTTCAAAAAGGAATTCTTACCTTCCAAGTATGATGTGTTTGTGGAACTGTATAAGGCCTCAATTCATACCCAATGCTAAGAAAATGTAGCCCTGGGATTTGTGGAGACTGAAAATGCATTTTCCAGTCCTCACTTGGATCCATGGTTATATATTTGAATTTACTTGGAGAAGTTTCTAGGACTTTCAAATCAAATTTATGATTTCATGTACATATTTGAAATATGACATTTTAGGATTTGCATGTTTAGACTCAGAGTAGACTCTGCAAGCTTGAATTGATTATAATGCTAAAAGTTATTCAGAGCAATTGTATATTAGCAATAATTTTATTTATTTTTCTATCTGTTTATTTTTGGGTGTGCTCCCTTGCCTGTTAAGCACATCAAACATTAAAGTTGGCCAGCTGTAGCGGCTCATGCCTGTGATCCCAGCAGAGAAGAAGGTTGAGCAGGACGGTTTCTGTAAGCACAAAATGAGCCAGGGCTACATATGTAGTTTGAGGTCTACCTGTTGTACAGAGTAAGATCTTGTCTCCAAAATTAGAGAAAAAGATATAAAGATAGAGACAGAAGGCCAGTCATCAGCAGTGGGGTATTTGAAAATCAGATTTGAGCTTCCATTGCTTCTTTATAATTACTTTGAAAACTAGGTGGCATAGAGATGAATCCCGCAGGTGTTTGGAATGACTTTGGACACAAAAGTGAGGTAAATCAGTAGTAAAAATGGCATGGACACCTAAAAATGGCAAACAATGCCACAGGGACCAGGCAGTGAACATTTCATAACTTCTGATCTGTTAGTCTTCACCGTGTCCTTGAAACTTCCTGTCAAGAAGCAATTTGTAAAAGTTCTGACCCTTTGCCGTTTCCCTCTAATCGGTAAAGGCATCTGAGATGTTTTATGCATTGAACCAAAGGGCCAAGCCCTCTGTAGACCGTAGTGTTATTTGTCACGCAGTGTGATTTGTGTGACGGGTGAGGGACTTGTCATTTATAGTTAGTCATTAGTCACCACTTAGTTGCTGAGCCATTGTGGCTCCAGAGCATTTTCTGGGAATGATGCACAGCCGTGCAGGCCATGCCAGATCCTCTCAGGAAAATGTAAGGAGGACAAAGGTAGTGTTGCTTAGGAATGCAGGAGGGAGTCCTTTTCCTTAGTTTTTAGAGACCAAACAATTTAACACTGCCAAGGAAAGGCTGCTTCAAGTGATACATGCATTTAAAGCTCAAAATTTTAAAGCTGTAAATCATGTTTATTTTCAAAATCGAATGGTAACTTTTTTGGAATTTGGGATAATAGCTCAATTCATATACAATTTATTTATTTATTTTTAAATGTTTATTACTTCAAGTCACATCTCCATCATAGTCCCCTCCCTCCACCCCTTCTGACCCCACCCTCCCACTCTCTTCCGCTTCTCCCAGAGCTCATAATTCTATTTTTTGAATAATTAGGCCACAATTATGAAAATTATAAGGTATAACATACTTTCCCAATGTCCAGACCATACATATATGGCAACTGATATTAATATTCTATTATCCGTTTATCTCCATGAGTTTAAAGTTCTATAGCTAACTCATTTTCCATCCTAACTTGCATTACCAACTTAAAAACATCTTCTTAGACCTAGAACATCCTTTTAATTCCAAAACAACTTAAAATTTAACTGTGAGACTATATCTAGTTTTCAACCATATCAGAGATAAATATCAGGATAAATATATCTGACTGTACAGGAAGCACAGAGCCAGCAGCTTCCAAAACTAAGAAATGACAGACAGCTGGCTGCCTGGTCAGTTATAAATTTCTTTCCACACCTTAGAGCTTTTATCTTCAGCTGTTTGGCCCTGTTTCTCTGACAGACATTGATTGTAGAGCAGGAATTATGAAGGACTTGCCTACCCTGTCTTGGCAGAGCTAGGCTGTCGACTTACCTGCTTCCAAGTTTTGTCCTTTTCTGACAGCATTCTGCCTACAGTTGAAGCAAGGGATTTTTCTTGCCCAATGACAAGATTCCCACTAATGCAGCCATCTCAAAATGGAGAATTCTTTGATGTTCATCCTCTACTTGGAGTAGATAGGGGGTCCTGTCAGGACCTGACATGTACAATTTAATTTTTAAAAAATTTGTGTATCAGTTGTTCATATTAGTGTCTTTCCTTTAGCCCTTTGTAGTTGGTTAACATTTTTACACTGTTTAACCCAGAAACCAATTTCAGGGAGTTTGAAAGGGAGAATTGTCTTTTATTCTACTGAGGGTAGCTAAGTAATGTGTCATTTGCTAAGTACAAATGGCAGGATGATCAAATCAGTACTTGATATTAAGATGAAAGAAGAACAAAAGCCAAGAACATACATTCAGAGAGCTGATAATGAAAGACAACAATTCCTGATGGTGGAAAAACATGTGCTTGTGCCACTAAACAAGCTGTTCTGAAGGCTTTGACCTATGGCACCATGGTGAAATACTCAAGTGATCTTAGATTATTTAGAATGTTTTATATGCAAGATTACATGCAACCTCTTTAAGAACAACCCTTATAACTGAGGATATAGCATGGTCTAAATCTGAAATGTCTCCCACAGGCTCATGTTGGGGCACTTGGTTCCCAGCTGGTTTTGGAGGGATATTGTGGAACTAGGCTAGGTGAGGTGTGGGCCACAGGAGCTGACCTGTGAGGGCTGTAGCATATTACTGCTTCAGGCTCTAGTTCTGTTTCATGGTCTTCGAAAATTGGAGCCTCAGCCAGGGTCTGGCTGTCCTGAAATCCTCCATGGCTTTCCTACCACCAGGGACTAAAACTGAAGCTGTGAACCACAGTAAGCCGCTCCCTCACAAATTGCTTCTGTCACTATTTTGTCACCATGATAACCAAAGTAATTTGGGAGTGGGAAGCTCTTATCCATGGTCAAATTGATAATTGTGTCCATGAAGTAACTCCTTGTTGTGTATGGGTTGTATCATTTATCTAGTTGAAGTTTTTCCAATAGATGGTAGATTTAAATCGCATGAAATGACATAACAATGAGAAAGCTCTTTGTAGCTTCTTCATTACTGCCATGTAGACCACTGCCCCCGAGGTGATGGGGTTAACACTAATATTTGTAGTATGACAAAGTGGCTTATGCCTATAATCCCAGCACATGGGAAGTTGTGGCAGGAGGATTACAGCGAGTTCAAGCAAGACTCGCTTGAGCAATAGTGTGAAACTCTTGTCTCAAAAAAACAAGAAGCAAATCAAAACAGCAAAAACTATAAACAAAAGCAAAATGAATGAAAACACACTAGCAACAGCAAATGAGCATTTCTCTGTTCCCCCCCCTCTTCCCCTCCCCCATTGTGGGCATCATACCCAGGGCCTCATGCCTGATTATGCTCAACTCTAGTTTTATTATTTCTTTGGAATCCTGATAGGACACTGTAATGTAAAAATTTTCTCAGATCCACATGACAAATGTAATTTAAATACTACGCAACACAGTGATTAATGGACTTTAGTGCTGGCACACCAACAAAGTTGTCTCTTAAATTTCCTATTTTTATTTTTTTAAGTATCTCTGTGTGTGTTCATGTCTATGTGCACAGGCGAGTTTAGCGCCATCAGAGAATATCAGCTCTCCTGGAGCTAGAGTTACAGATAGTTTGGAAGATGTTTGATTTGGGTTGCTGGGGTCCAAACTTAGGGCAGTAGAGGCTCTGAACTGCTGAGTCTTCTATCTCTCCAGACCCAATAAATTTGTCTTTAACAGAAGTAATACTTTATAGTGAATGGGATGTAAAATTTCAGTTAATTAAATAGCATGAAGATTTTGTTTCATAGTCTCATAGCCTCTTCTCAGGTGCTCAAGCCTGGTTCCCTGCATGTGAAGCCATGTGTCCCCTTAGAGTTAGAGTCACAAGCAAGTGTGTGCTTGTGTATTGTTTTCTAGTTTATTCAATAACGCTGGTTTGTACCTTGCTTTAAACTTGGTAGACCTCAGCAATCATTCCTGTTCTTTATAAAGGGCACCACCACCACCACCACCATCATTATTTAGGTTTACCTGTTGGCAGATACTTAGGTTTGCTTCTTCCCAGCACAATCTACCTTTTGCTTCTACATGTTCACAACAGTATTTTTTACATGTACTGTGCAATAGGAGAAGGCCTAGGCCATGTTCTCAGCTGCTACTAGGTTTTAATTTGATTCCTGCACATACTCAGACCAACAACAATTGGCCCTTGGAGAGGAATCATTGAATTTGTGGCAACTTGAATCATAGGTCGATGGACGTTGGGGATGGAGGCTAGGGAATTCGCTTATCTAGTAAAGAAGCAGAAACTCCACTGTGCTGTGTGTGGGAGTCAGTGGAGTACCAAGTTCTTACCTTCCTAAGCACTGACTGTCGGCCGTTGCTAGGGTGCTGTCACATGCAGTAGTATAAAGTCACTGGTGTAGACTTCTTACCACTCTTGAGATTCTATCATTTTGTGGTGAGACCATACTCATTCTTCTGAGACCAGACAAAACATCGTCTTTACAGCACAAGTGAAAATGTTTAGTGCTGCTGTTTCCACCTTACATTTATGGGGCAAAATTAAGGGGACATATAGACAAGGCTAATTTTACTTACAGGTTTTACATTCCTGGAATTAACATTACAGGACAGGAAACAGCATTTGGTTTATAAATTAGATTAGTAGTACCTAATGGTTCTTACTTGTGTCAGTGCTGCAAAATCCAAATTGTTAATGGTCTTGGCATTTTGGTGCAGGATTCCTGTTACAAGAGGAATTGGCCTGTTGATATAAACAACAATAGGTTGAAACATAAGATAGAATTATGAATGGTCTGTTTGTTCTAGCTCTAGAAAGAAGAGATTGAGAATTCGGAGGTATTATGAAGGCAAGAAATTAAATTGTGGCAAGTGTGGTGGTGCAGGTTTGTAATTCCAGTACTCTTGTAATCCAGAATTCTGGAGGCCTAGGCAGGAGGATCTGAAAGTCCAGTCCACCCTGGACTACATAATGAGACTCTGTCTCAAATAACAAAACCTGTAACAACCTCCATTTCCCAAACAGCCAAACAAAACAAAACAAAAACACCCAAAGAACACAACTCTTTTCTCTGGATTCAAGTGTTTGTTTTTTTGTTTTTTTTTTTTTTCTTTCCCTAGATTTAAATGCTGCAGGGTTTTTTTTCCCCCAAAATAGGTGTAAAATTGCAAATTACATATAGTTCATAGGAACATGTTCATCTGTGGGTCTTTTGCTTTTTCTTTTTCTAAGGAGATTTTGGCATCTTATAGTCTCCTAAAGTAAGATGAACTCTTAAGCCACACTTTATCTATAGGATCATCAACAATAAAATCTTTGAGGGAAATGTGGGGAGGAAAGGAAAGTGCTGAGAGACATGGGAATGAGGATGGATGTGGGGGAAGGGAGAGCAATCTGAATGCATTATATACATGTATGGAATTGTCATTGAACAAAGTTAATTAAAAACAATCAAAAAGCCCTTTGTGAGATGATAACGTGGACAGGTAATCCCAACTGTCCTTGGAACATTTAAAAGTGAGTCACATTCTTGTCATTCAGTGCTGTAGCCTACTTACAATTGTCCGATGGACCAAACCAGCACGCTTGGCTCTCTGGCATTTAACAGCATTGGTTTTGGTTTCAAACAGAACTGGTCCATCCAGAAGTCAGATGGCATTTGGCAGGCTGCTGTGGTAGGGTGAGCTTGGGCAGAAATCTGGCGCTGTCTCTCTCTCTGCGTTGCTTGCTGGCTTGGGCGCTGTGTGTCCCCTCCTGTGGTGGCAGCAAGGTCTAGGGCCGCAGAGTGAAACTGGAAATAAGGCCAGTGTGTATCAGGCATGTGATGTGTTCAATAAATTTCAAATAACTGTCCACATTATTAGAAAGCAGCCCATTGTAATGATGACATCCTTACTGTAAATAACAGGAAACCAAGGAGGGACAGGGATACCTATTTCTCATTTGCCTTTCCCAGGAAGGAGGGTGGTTTTTGGTGAAGCTTCCTTAAAAAAAAAAAAAAAAAAAAAAAAAAAAAAAATCCATTGCAAGATTGCAAGTACATGGATCTTGCTTTTTCAGAGAACGAAACCCACCCCACTTCCCCAATTAGATTAGGAATGTGCTAGCAAGGTGATTGGCATTGGAATCTAATCATTCCCCCAGGCCTTTCTGGGAGCCTGTGGCAAGTCAGGGCAATTTAGTAAAACCTTATCCCAGGGGTGACAGTGCTGGATGATGGATTGTTTGACTAGTATATATAAGGCCCTGGGTTCAGTGACTGGGTTGGGGAACCCTTTTTGGACACATGCGATTAAATGGGTCCCCTAGTTTCCTTTCTGTGGGCTGTGATAAAAACACTGAACAAAAGCATCTTAGGGAGGAAAGGGTAGATTTGGCTTATACTTCCAGGTCATAGTTCACTATTGAGGAAGTCAGCATGGGAACTGAAGCGGCCTTGGTGGAGGAGTGCTGCTCACTTCCAGCCCTATACTCTACTAGCTTTGTTAGACTATCTGGGACAACCATTCTGCAGATGGTGCTGTCACAGTGGGCTGGCCCTTTCTACCCCAACTGGGACAGTCCCCTATACACATGTCTACAGACCAATCTGATCTAGGCAAATCCTGGGAAATTCCCTCTTCCCAGGTGATTCTAGGTTACATATAGTTGATGGTGGCTGGGAACTAGGACAGTGGATTTACGTAGTAACTTTTTTTTTTTAATTTTTGTTTTGTTTTGTTTTAACAGGAATATATGCCAGGAATTGAACCTAGGGCCTTGTGTATGCTAGGCAAGAATTGCCTTCCATTAAGCTGTAATCATAGACATTTTTAAGTTGTTTGAGACAAGTTTCCATGTACCTGCTTTTTCTTTCAAAATCTCTTGACACCATATCAGCTTTTTTTTCCTAGTAGGTATTATTGATTGATATATTCTGGTTATAACCAGGCATAGACTTGGAGCTTAAAAGTTAGATTCTAAGCCCGGCGGTGGTGGCGCACGCCTTTAATCCCAGCACTTGGGAGGCAGAGGCAGGCGGATCTTTGTGAGTTCGAGGCCAGCCTGGTCTACAAAGCGAGTCCAGGACAGCCAGAGATATTCAGAGAAACCCTGTCTCGAAAAACCAAAAAAAAAAAAAAAAAAGTTAGATTCTAAGGAGCAGGGTCCTTCTGGAAAACTGACTTTTACTCAGTGTATTTCACAAGGTAATTTACCAAATGGCAAAGACATTTGACAGCTTCAGAGGTCAAACAAATATTTGTAAACTATTTTTCAAATAGTGACCCCAAGTGAGCATTTGTGAAGTCAGACTTCTAGGTTTAAAAGGTGGAAAGTTGCAGTAACTTAGGTGATACATGTTTAATCATGTATAATAAGTTTAATAAGTTTAGCTTGGTGACACATAGGTTTAATCATAACACTTGGAAGACAGAGGCAGGTAGATCTCTGTGAGTTCTATATAGTGAGTTTTGAGCCAGCCAGGGATACATAGTAAGAACCTGTCCCAACCCCACACCCCTGAAACCAAACCTAAACAACAACAACAACAAGACAACAATGGTGTTTACTTGCCTGATATTGGTCACAGGAGTGATGCCAATTTACCAGGTGGCATGTTAGCAGCTTGACATGTACTACCATACTTACTGGTGAGATCCAGTTGACAGCCAGTACTTGTTTCAAGTCAGAGTCTGTATCTTGAAGTGTTACTGTGCAGAGGTGCATGGCCAGGTGGTGGCAAGTCTGGAAGCCAAAGCTGAATGTTATAGGAAACTATCTTCTTGGAATTGCTGTACATTCTGCCTTGGAGAACCACCAGTGTGGCAAAGCCAGAGTGTAGCAAATGTAACCTTAAAGGGAACAAAACACTTTTTTATTTTTTCTTAAATAATTTTTATTGTAAAACTAACATGATCAATAGAGACTATTGAAGGAACTAGTGACTTTAAAAAGAAAAAAAATATATACTTTTGCCTTGTGGCAACAATAATGCAAATAATTGGCATTTTAATGTTTTCCTGCTGCATTGTGATCTTAGAAATTTTCATATTTTATGCAAAAAAGCTCCAGTGGTCAAATATTCTGGAGAAAGCTGTGCTAAGCAGTTTTCTTCTGTCATTGGATCTTGGGGATACAGCCGTGTATATTAAGCAGGACCCTGATGGGAGCTCAGTAAGCAGCATTTTACAAACTTTTTTATCAGAGCACTGGTTTGTACCTTAAAGTGCACATTCTTTCCAAAGTAGTGCATGTAACTATGGAGATAGAATGCATGCTCCTAGATTGTTTCGTGAGCATTTAGGTTTTTGACTACACATACCGTATTCATGTTTTGTCTAGGTTTATGTTGTAAATGGTCCAGTTACTTAAAATTCACTTAAAAATTATTTTTTGAAATGTCTGCATACCAAGTCATCTGAGTGTCCCTGTGTGGTTTGATGTCATTTTTAACCTTTCACCTCCTGAGCCTTTGAACTGTTCCCAATGAAATCATTAACTCAAAGGAATGCAAGCTTTAGAGTCAGGAGAGGGCCATTTCCCAAGCCTGATGCTATGAAGGAAACGCCCACAGGTTTAATTCCATGACTAGAAACTGAAAACCATCAAAGCCATTAGAGGAATCTGTGAGTGTCATCAGGGCTGAAATGCCAGAGAAGGGACATTCTTTGGGAGAAATAGAGGCAGTTAGCTTGTGGAAGGAGTTGAACTAAGGTCTGACTGTGTGCAATTGCCTGCCAGGTCAGAGGTATCATTTCTTCTATGGTGCTTTGGTTGGTTTAGAGTTTTTTTGAAGGAGGTTCCCACTGTAGTTCAGGTGGGCCTTGAACTTACCCTCCTGAGTACTGGGATTTCAGGTTTAGGCTGCCAGCCCCACTCAGATGTACACGTTGTGTGAATGCAGCCTAGGTCATGTCTGAGCTTCTCAGCAGTACTGAGGAAGTGTGGACACCTGAGGACTTGTGGTTAACTCTGGGATGCAGGAGTGCAAAAGGGGTGGGATTCTCTCAGGCTCCTAAGAAACTTAGTGATAAGGAAAGGATTTGAGAAGGAGAGGGAGGGTTAGTTAGCAAAGGTGAAGATTCAGCCTGTTAGCAGATAACTTATTTTAAGAATAAGAAATCTTTGTTCTAATCATCAATTCATTAAAAAAAAAGAGAATAAGCATGTATTTACTGAAAACCATCTTTATCAGATACTGGGTTGGGCATTAGCAGGGAGTGAATTGACAACATTTCTATAAGAAGTGGGAGTTATATTCAGAGAACAGGATCATGTTGGCTGAGAGGAAATGGTGATTCTGTCTTAATAATGGGCACCTTTGTCTGGCAAATGGCTCAGGTAGAAGTGCTTGTGCTCAGGACTGATAATTTAAAGTTCCATACCTGGATCCTACAAGCTAGCAGGAGAGAACACACCTGGTAGTTGCCCTCTGACCTCCACTTGTGCTATGACACGCACATATCTGCACTTACACATACTGATGTGTGTGTGTGTATACACATACATACATATATATGTGTGTGTGTGTGTGTGTGTGTGTGTGTGTGTGTGTGTGTGTGTAGATGTGTCTTTAAACAATCTCTGAGAGCATGTAATACCTTCTTAATATAAGGAACATCCAAATCTTTGAAATGACAGGTAATCGAATAGTTTATTTCTTTTTCTGTACTGAATGGTATCATGTCTGGATCGTTAGGTGTCTGGGCCATTTGAGAGTGTACAGGAATGTAGATGGTGTGAATGTATGTATTCTTCTCTTCCACACTGGTCAGAATTTTCTAAGTCTTGGTTTTTCACAGACTCTGGGAAGTTAGCATTGATGTCTCTTGGCCATAACCCAGCATCAAAACTGCTTTCTTCGGCCTGGGATTGTAAGGGCAAGTGTGGAGAAAGCTGCTCAAACCAAGGAGCATGGACTGCAAGGGCTGCTGAGGTGCCAAAGGGAAAATTCCTGAAGGGAATATTTTGTAACCAGGGAGGAGTGAGGGTTGTTGCTATGGCAGCAAGAGGCGGTTACCTTTGTCTTCTTCTTTCCCTTCCAGACAGGCTGGCTCAGCAGACATGGGTCAAGCTGCCAGTTTGACAGGCAGCAGTGGAGGTTTTTCTTCATATGAGGACACTAGCAAGTCGTCTTTATTAGCTTAAACTTGAGACTTGTCTTCATAGAGTGACAAGTCCCACTGGAAGTAGCCGTATGTAAAGAGAAGAATTAATGACAGTAGTAACTCTTTCTGAGTACAAGTTCATGTAACAAACATGTATAGCTGAGTGGTTGAAGTTTTTGAATATCTGCCCCCGTATCATAGGATTATGCAAGATTGGCCTAACCTGCCCCCACCATCTCCCCCATTTTATTTTGGGACAGGGTCTCTCTCACTGGCCAGGCAGTCCCCAAATATACTAGGCTGGCTGGCCACAGAAGTCCAGGCATTAACCCTGTCTCCATCTCTTCAGCATTGGGATGCCAAGACTCCTTGCCCTCGGGCTTGGCTTTTCACATGGTTTCTTAGTGTCAAACTAAGGTTCCACTGTTCACAAGGCTGTGTCCCTCTATGCACATGGACTGGGCCCATGTGCTCTCTCCAGCTCCAGCTCTCAGTTTCTGCTCAGTACGTCAGTCAGTCTTTGACATTTGGTGTGGGATCACAGTTTCCCAAGTATAAATCAAGCTGTTTTGTAACTCATTAATTCATGGAATGTGATTCTCTGTAAGCACATTTTTCTAGCCTATAGCAATCATTAGAAAAAGCTCTACCTGATAAGATGTAGAGATAGTAAAAGTACACCGTGTCTATGTTAAAAACTTTTATTACTTTTTCCTCTTGGAAAGAAAATAAGCAACTACATAAGTGGATTTTCTTGTTAGTTATGGTTACTCACCAGAGCCTATGACAGTCTGTCTTGTCTTACATAGGAATTTTTTCTTTGGTGCGTTTATATCCAGCCCTTGTGCACAGACTGGACACTACTCACTGAGGTCCTCAGCAAGTCACTTTTCACATCTATAATTAGAAATAGCCCCTCTCCACTACATATGTAAGATGAAAACACCATATCAAGATAACTATTCCCATTTGAACAGGTGATGTGTTTGTTCTGAAAATTATTTTTTAAAAACATTTATTTGTTTGCTTATTTATTTGTTATTTATTTTTTTATGTTTGGTCTACATGTACATCTGCACCCTAGAATTGGGCATCAGATCCCATGGGACTACAGTTATAGACAGCTGTGAGCTGCCATGTGGGTGCTGAGAATTGAACTCAGGTCTCCTGGAAGAGCAACCAGTGCACTTAATGACTGTGCCATCTTTCTGGCCTCTCCAAAGTCTTGATAAGTTTCCATCTCCTGAGAGCACAGTCTCTCTGGGATGTTGGGAGTTGGGTGACATCTGCAAAGCACTCCAACCAGGATACTACTATGTGAGACTGGAGAAACGGGAGAATGCAAATGTGAGCACCAGCAAGTCTGGGCAGTAGACCAGAATGTGTTTGCGTGTTATCCTAGCGGTTTTTATTCTGATAAACTCACCAGAATTTGAACAGGTTGAAAGCACATTACACATTAGTATTTAGTGATTTTTACAGAGCTCGGTAATTTTAAAGATTTGTCAAAACCCCTTAAGTTTCTAGTCAGTGTTTGCATGTTTTCTGAAAACCAACAACATTTTGCTCTGCTTACTGAACTGTCCCGAGTAGAAAGACTTGGAAATTCATGAAGTTAAAAAAAAAGAAAAGAAAAGAAATTAGACAAGACAAGCAGTTTCTCATTGATTTAACCTTCTGGTATAACCTTAAAAAAAAAAAAAAAAACCATGTAGCTTTTAAAATCAAGTATGTACTTTTAAATGAAAGTCGGTGAAAAGCCTGCCCAGGTTTATGAATAATGGAGCCACAAGAACTTACCTCCTCTGCTTCACATCCATGCTGGGCTGGGCTGGGCTGGGCTGGGCTGGGCTGGGCTCTTTCCTGCCATCACCAAGCTTTCCTTAAATGTTTCCATTTTTCAATTGGATTGGTGAAGCCACCACAACTTCTAATGAAGGGGAAATTATTATTTTTATTTTGTTTTTATTTGATGATTCATGACATTTGGGAACCTCTTAAAATGTTTAATTGTTGTAGAGGCAGGTGGATCTCTGTGAGTTCAAGGCCAACCTGGTCTACAAAGTGAGTCCAGGACAGCCAAGGATACACAAAGAAAATCCTGTCTTGAAAAACCAAAAAAAAAAAAAAAGTTCAATTGTCATTTGTTTTTTTTTTTATTTTTAAATACTTTACTTTTTTTTCTTCAAGTTACATCTCAGTCACAAACCCTTCCCTATTCCCCCTTCCTATCCGGCCCTTCCACCCTCTTCCCCCCAACAGTTTCCCCTTTCAGTCCAACAGATGGTTCCTTCTCTTATAACAGTAAATACTATACAAAACAACAGATATAAATATGCCACATTTATGAGAGTTAAATGGCCCAGTATACCTTCCCAATGTCCAGTTTATACATATTTGGCCCCTGACTTTAACATTCTACTATCTAACCATCTCCATGAGTTTAAAGGTCTATATGTGACTCAACATTCATACTAATTTGCAACACACTTTTAAGAGTATCTTCTTAGATCTATAACACCCTCTTGATTCCTAAACAATTCAAAATTTAACTATGAGACTCTAGCTGTCTATTCTTCAACCACCTCAGAGACCTGAGAGGGATAAATATAACTGCTTATATAGGAAGTGCAGGGCCTGCAGCTTCTAAAACTAAGAAAGGACATACCAATGACTGCCTGGACAGTTCCCATTTTCTCTCCATACATTCCTGCATCAGTCTTCAGCCTTTGGGTCCTGTTTCTCTGACAGACATTTGTTGTAGAGCCGGGATTATGAAGGACTTACCTACCCTGTCTTGGCAGAGTTAGGCTGTCGACTTCCCTGCTACCAAGTTTTGTCCTTTTTGGACAGCAGTCTGTCTGCAGTTGGTGCAAGGGGTTTTTTCATGCCAAGAGATAGGCTTGCCACTAATTCAACCATCTCACAGTGGAGGTTCTTTGATGCTTATCTTCTACTTGGAGTAGAATAGGGGGTGCTGTCAGGTGCTGATATGTCTCGATATCAAAAAAAAAGAAAATCTTAATTTAAGATAACATCTTTAAATGCCATATTCTGCAGATCTCTTGGGGTTTTTGAAGATGCCCTATCCATCTCTTATATTTAGATAAGCAAATGTTGCTTGTCTCTTAGCAACTTGATTACTGGGTAGTTTAGAGAATATCTGTGATAGACTGTCATAGTAGCTAACAAAGTGACATGTTTGCATGACTAGGAGTTTGTTTTACTTAACTATCCTAGACCGTTTTATACGGTTGGTATCAAGAGGCCAGAGCTTCACATTTTATTTTTAAGTATCTCTAGGTATGATACCATTAGGAAGCGTTACCTTTAATTTTGTATCAATATACAAAGATCTATTCAATTGTGGTTAAATATACTCTTAATTATGTATCAATATACAAAGATCAATGCCTATGTAGTCCAATACAATCTTAATATTACATCCATATACAAGGGTCAATACCATTGTGGCCAACTATAATCTTAATTTTGTATCAATATACAAAGATCAATACCGATGTAATCCAATACAATCTTATTTTTGCACAATAAACAATGGTCAATACCACTTTAGCCAAATAAACTACTAATTTTGTATCAATATACAAAGGTATAAGGGCACATTCAATAATCTGCCCCTTCTTCTTGGACCTTCCTGTGCTATGTCTATATCTCATTTTTCTCAAACCTATGCACTCCTACATAGGAGAGGAAGAAGGATACAGAAAAGGAAAAGTAGGAAGTCCCTGGGGCTAACCTCCAAAACCCATTAAACAGGACTGTGGTGAGCCGAAACCCTAAGATGGCGCCTGGCTTATTGCCAGAAAGCTCAAGCTTAGCTGTAAACAAGCCTTAGTTGGTAGCAGCTGCCTAGCTCAGTGTGCTTCCTCCTTTTGTGAGCCTATCTTGGATCGCTAGGTGCATGATCTGATTGGGTTTGAGTAGGCATATAAGGGCTTGGGGGAGGAGAAGCAGAGAGAC
Organism: Lophiomys imhausi; assembly: GCA_907164525.1. NCBI lineage: Eukaryota > Metazoa > Chordata > Mammalia > Rodentia > Muridae > Lophiomys > Lophiomys imhausi. Next base: position 1,903,708 of record CAJQZJ010033126.1, on the reverse strand, counting down.
ACAAGGACACAAGGAGAGACACAAGCAGACAATCAGAGACACAAGCAGGCATTCGGAAGACTGTTTTCAAGGGACCTGAATAAACTGCTTGAGAAGAGCTTTTACGAGTTGCGTCGTCCTTGCTGGTCGAGGGGGACGCGACACAGGACCATTTATCAGCTTGTAATCTCTTCCCCTAAATATCGGAGTTTTCAGTTATCCTTCAAATAACCAAAAAGAAGGGCAGAGAAACACCTTCCCCACCCTCTGGGCATGGGACGTCGCTCTCTTAAAGTGGCTTCCTGCTGATTTGGGTCGTAGTAGACCTGTTTGGGGCCCGAACCCAAATGGAAAAAAATGGTTAAAAATGTTAGTACACTCCTTTTATGTTCAGTCCTTCTGTTCTCAGCTGTTTAGATGACCTAAGGGGTTTGTAGGGAGAAGCTGATCTTGCAGGCTTCACTGAGGTTCCGGCTGGGGCATTGTGTAGAGCTGAACGGTCCCAGCGACACTGGATTGCAGTGGTGGTTGCAGGCCCCCGATGGAGACAGCTATTGAGAAAGTCTGCCAGGCAGAATCAACTGGGTCACTCATCCTCCTTGGTGCCTGATTCTGCTCTCTGCTGAGGTTTCCGCTGTCCAGCCGTCCCCGGGCTCCCCTAGTCATTTGTTTTTCTCATATATATTCACAGGGTAGCAGGGATCTCTGCTACATTTGCATACTCATCATTTTATTTGAGTTTTTGCCCCCCCTCAACAGGGTCTTTACTATGTAGCACTGGATGACTTGGAACTATGTATACCAGGCTAGCCTCAGTCAAAGAGAGATCTGCTTAAGGAATGAGCCACAGGGCCCAGCTACCTGATTGTTAGATTGGTCATGTTTTCAGTATGTTCCAGCCTTAGTGGAGATCATGCAGCTTTGTTTATTGAAGCATTTTTGTGTTTTTAGTTTATTATTATTTTAGAAATATTTATTTTCCTTGTATTTTATAATTCAGAAATTCCCTTATCTTAAAGTATTATTAAATATCTGACAGAAATAAAATGAAGGTTACTCTTTTCTCTTATTTCTTGAATAAGTTGATCTTTTAGTATTGATTTGAAATGATGCCTCATCATACATTGAACATATCTTTGTCTATATGTTTATTGTTGGGCCTTTGCACAATGGAGGTCAGAGGACACCTTCCTGGAGTTGATTCTTACCTTCCACCTTTATGTGGGTCCCACAGATGAAACTCAAGTCATCAGGCCAAGGGACAAGCACCTTTACCGACTCAGCCATTTCAATGGCCTCTTAAAGAGTATGATGTAATGTATGATAGGCTAGATCCTTTGTCAACACCCTTGACTGTTTTCAGCCATTTGTTATTCCAGCATGGATTTAGATTTGGAAATGAGATTTATTGGGCTGGATTCATCTTCCATATTACTTCTGTTGTCTTGACTTTCCCTACTCAGGAGTATTCTGATTTGTTTTCCTCCTTCCACGTCTCACCTCTGTTACAAAACTCTCCCATTTCACTCCTCATGGGTTTCTTTTTGTCCTTGTTCCCAGTTAGGAACAGAGTGTGCTGAGGGCTGATCAACTCAGCAGATGTCTTCAAACTTTACCCTAATGGTAGTATGGAGAGCTTTCCAGCAGAGCCCGCATTCACAGGGAGCTCCATGAAATTGTAGTTACTCTGACCCACTCCAAATGTGAGCAGTCAGAAAGCTGACCGGGATCCTGGCCGGCTTCCCAGGCTTTCACAGGGTTCTGGGCATTGGAAAGGCTGCAAACGGCTGGTTGGTTGGTAGAGCGATGGCCTTGTAAAGTCGGCATCTGCAGGAGGCGCAGTCATAGGAGTCACCTATGTCTTTAAACGGCTGTTCATGTTGTCAGGGTGCTGGTAAGTGAAAGGTGGAACCGTGGCAGTGGCAGTATAGAAATGATAGCACGTAGGAGTGGAGGGCCAATGTAGATTCAATCCCACCAAAGTGTTATGTAGGGTTAACTTTATTAGATTATACTGTCACGCTGAATGACACAACTACTCCCACAAAACTTTTCTAGTTAAAAATCTGCCTTCGTAAATGGAATATTCGAGTGGAATTTGGGATTAATGTCTTCATTTGAGCAGTAAATATGCACAATAAGTAACTACCTGAAACCTGATCAGTTACTAGGAAATTAGAAAAATGCTCACTTATTCAACATATTGTTGAATTGTTTTATGCCAGAAATTGGGAGGTAAAAAAGTGACACACTGGGAGTTTATAATTGGCTAGGGGAAATAACTAAGGGGTGTGGTACTCATTATGGTAATTGGATGGCCTGAGGCTTCCTGGGAGAGGGAACTCTTTACCTGACCTTTCCTCCTCTTTCACCTCTTCTTCCTCTTGTCCCTCTTCTTTTCCTCTTTCTCTTCCTCCTCTTTCTATTGTCTCAACAATAGCTCATACTGACCTCAAACTTATGACTTCCTGTCTCATGCTTTTGAATGCTGGAATTACAGGTATTAGCCACCATGCCCTGCTCTGGACCTGATCTTAAAGGGGTGTAGATCTCGGTGCTCAGCTAAGCAGAAAAAATGATAGGAATTCAGCCAGCGATTAGTTCTGTCCCAGGGCACAAGGGGTCTTAAGGTGGAGGTGTGAGCAGTGTATTGGAAGTTGCCAAACTAGAAAAGGAAACCAGAACTTAACTAGGTCTGAGCACACTAATGCTCTGAGTGATGGAGACACGTGAGCAGTTTAGTGTGAGGAAAGCAAGCTGGGCAGGTGAGACTACATGTGAAATTACTCCACTTGTGTACATTCTCTGAAGATTACAGTGGACTGACTTTGTTTTACTTAGTACTTTTCTTGCTTATGGAGTAGTAGGATTTTTTTTTAATCTCAGTTATGCAACACACGCATACACACACTCACCATTATACTTGTATCAGATTAAGGAATTTCACTTAGGAGTTCAGTATGTTTGTTTGTTTGCTTGTTTATTTTTTATGTTTATTTATAACTTCAAATTACATCTCCATTACAGTCCTCTCCCTCCACCCCTCCCCACCCCACCCTTCCTCCCTCTCCTTGTTCTCCCAGAATTCATAATTTTTTTGAATAATTAGGCCATATTTATGTAAATTATAAGGTATAACATACATTTCCAATGTCCAGCCCATACATATTTGGCAACTGATATTAATATTCTATTATCCATCTATCTCCATGAGTTAAAAGTTTTATATCTAACTCAGTTTCCATCCTAACTTCCATTACCAACTGAAAATCATCTTTGTAGACCTAGAACATCCTTTTAATTCCAAAACAACTTAAAATTTAACTGTGAGAGTGTAACTATCTAGTCTTAAACCACATCAGAGACATGAGTATGTTTATTTATTTATTTTTTATGTTTATTACTTCAAGTT
>CAJQZJ010033126.1:1884544-1900307 GCA_907164525.1 Lophiomys imhausi | reverse complement strand
TTATTACTTCAAGTTACATCTCCATCATAGTGCCCTCTTTCCACCCTCTCACCCTCTCCTCCCTCTCCCACCCATCCCACTCCTCCGACGTGGAGTGTCCTTACATAATCAGCCCCTCTCAGTTCAATAGTCATGAGTATGTTTGTTTTTATATCAGTGTTTTTCAACCTTCGTAATGCTTCGACCCTTTAATGCAGTTCCTCATGTTATGGTGACCCTCAACTATGAAATTACTTTGTTACTACTTCATAACTGTAATTTTGCTAGTTATGAGTCATAATATAAATATCTGATATGCAGTCTATCTGATACGCTTTCCCTGTGAAAGTGTCCATTGAACCCCAAAGTGGTTGTGACCCACAGGTTGGGAACCAGTTTTACTCGTGTTTGCACGCCATCCTTAGAGTTGGTGGTGCTGCTCATAGATTTTGAAGGTGGATAATTAGACCGTTTTTTTCTACCACGAGGTATGGCCTGCTGAAACTCTGAAGACATAGTGTCAGCATCCTGGAGGCTTCCTTTGAGCCTTAGTGGAGTACATATCACCAGGCTCTGCTTCCTTGACCTTCGTTAACCACTGTTTCTTTCTTTCTTTTTTTTTTTTATAAGTACTTTATTTTTTTTTCAAGTTACATCTCAGTCGCAAACCCTTCCCTATTCCCCCTTCCTGTCCCACCCTTCCACCCTCTTCCCCCCCCAACAGCTTCTCTTTTCATTCCAACAAATGGTTCTTTCTCTTATAACAGTAAATTCTATACAAAACAGCAGAATTAAATATGCCACATTTATGAGAGTTAAATGGCCCAGTATACCTTCCCAATGTCCAGTTCATACATATTTGGCCCCTGACTTTAACCTTCTACCTTCTAACCATCTCCATGAGTTTAAAGTTCTATAACTGACTTAGTTTTCGTACTAACTTGCATCACTATTATAACCATCTTCTTAGATCTAGAACACCCTCTTGATTCCTAAACAACTCAAAATTTAGCTATGAGACTCAAGCTGTCTATTCTTCAACCACCTCAGAGAGCTGAGAAGGATAAATATATCTGATTGTATAGGAAGTGCAGGGCCTGCAGCTTCCAATACTAAGAAATGACAAACCAGTGACTACCTGGACAGTTCCCATTTTCTCTCCATACATTCCTGCATCAGTCTTCAGACTTTTGGTCCTGTTTCTCTGACAGACAATTATTGTAGAGCAGGGATTGTGAAGGACTAACCTACCCTGTCTTGGCAGAGCTAGGCTGTCAACTTCCCTGCTACCAAGTTTTGTCCTTTTTGGACAGCAGTCTGTCTGCAGTTGAAGCAAGGAGTTTTTACATGCCAATCTCTTAGGCTTGCCACTAATTCAACCATCTCACACTGGGGATTCTTCGATGCTTTTCTTCTACTTGGAGTAGAATAGGGGGTGCTGTCAGGAGCTGATATGTCACAATATAAAAAAAAAATCTTAATTTAAGACCACATCTTTGAATGCCATATTCTGCAGATCTCTTGGGGTTTTTGAAGATGCCCTATCTATCTCTTGTATTTAGATAAGCAAATGTTGCTTGTCTCTTAACAACTTGATTACTGAGTAGCTTAGAGAATATCTGTGATACTGTCTTAGTAGCTAACAAGGTGACATGCATGCATGACTAGGAGTTTGTTTTTCTTAACTATCCTAAACAGTTTAAGACGGTTGATATCAAGAGGCCAGAGCTTCACATTTCATTTTTAAGTATCTCTAGGTACGATACCATTAGGAAGCGTTACCTTAAATTTTGTATCAATATACAAAGATCTATTCAAATGTGGCTAAATATACTCTTAATTTTGTATCAATACACAAAGATCAATGCCTATGCGGCCCAATACAATCTTAATATTGCGTCCATATGCAAGGGTCAATACCATTGTGGCCAACTATAATCTTAATTTTGTATCAATATACAAATATCAATACCGACGTAGACCAATACAATCTTATTTTTGCACAATAAACAATGGTCAATACCACTTTAGCCAAATATACTATTAATTTTGTATCAATATACAAGGGTATAAGGGCATATTCAATAATGTGACCTTTCTTCTTGATCCTTCCTGTGCTGTCTATGTCTCAATTTTTCTCAAGTCCGTGCATTCCTACATAGTAGATAAAGAAGGATACAGAAAAGGGAAAGAAGGAATACCCTGGGTCTAACCTCCAAAACCCATTAAACAGGACCATTTAACAACTTGTAATATCTTCCCCTAAATATCGCTAAGACCGTTCAGCTCTACACAATGCCCCAGCCAGAACCTCAGTAAAGCCTGGAAGTTCAGCTTCTGCCTACAAACTCCTTAGGACATCTAAACAGCTGAGAACAGAAGGACTGAACATAAAAGGATTGTATTAACATTTTTAACCATTTTTCCATTTTGGTTTGGGCCCCAAACAGGTTTACTACGACCCAAATCAGCAGGAAGTCATTTTAAGAGAGCGACGTCCCATACCCAGAGGGTGGGGAGGGTGTTTCTCCGCCCCCCCCCCCTTTTTCGGTTATTTGAAGGATAACCACTGTTTCTTTCTGCTTAGATTTCTGTGGCCTCCTCTAACAGGCCTTTCACTCACTACTAGTCAGAAACACCGAAAGTGTAACTCGTCCCTGCCTCACTTCTGCCTTTACTACTTCAATCAGATTATTGTCTTCAGTTCTGCTTTTCTTTTTCTTGTAATACTTATCATACTTATAAGGATATTCACAAACCTGGGGTCAGTTCTTAGGGAGCTCCTCTCCCCTCCTGCCGCAAGCAACCCTGTGAGGGTTGCATGGATTCCTATTCCTAACTTTCCTTTCTGGCTTCACTTCCCACAGGCTCTTTCTACCCACATTCCTTTCACATCTGGGGAGTCACCTGGATCTTGTCTGGATTAGAGCTTTACTCATCACTGCCCTTGCCTGTCCCTCTTCATGTGGAATTTTACTAGCCCAGGGCACTGTCCAGAAGCACACGATTGTCAGTGGATGGCGAATTCCACATTCCACATTCTTCAGTCTTCTTTGGATCCTTGTACCAATACATTTCTTCTTTCTGATTGCCTTCGGGGTTGCAAGCTTTTACACAAAATGGTTAACTTAAATACAAAATCTATTCAACTTTTCTCTACATGAACTTACTTTCATTGATTTATTTTTTTCTGTGACAGGCTTTAAGCAATTGCTTTGTTCATAATTAGGTCTTTGATGATTGAACAATTTGTATTATACAAAGAAGGATGCAGTAAAAGAATTTTTACTTTTTGAATAACTGCCTATTCCAGTCCCACTCCACCTTTTGTCCTGCTTTTACATGTCAGGTAAAGGCTTCTAGATATGTACTTTATGGTATGTTTAAAAATGGTTTGGGGAGGGATGATCCTCATATGACAAAACTCTTCCTGGGAAGATACAACACACATCTACCCCAGCCATGGACAGACCAAAAGTATGGATACCACTAGAGTCCAACCTGATTAAAAGATGAGTTTTATTGTGGTTACTTAGAGGAATATGGCTAAGGGGTTACTTGAAGGAGCAGTGATGACTGATGACTCAAAGACAGCTGCAACATCAAAACCCACCCTGGCACAGATGGTAACTTACAAAAAGCACAGATGGTAGCTTACAAAAGCTTCGGAACTAGGAGCATACAGGATGGAGTGTCCTTTTGAAGTGACTTAGTGGTCTAAACCCCTTCAGGCAGCTGGTCTGGTCTCAGAGCCTTCTGTGCAGCTTGATTTGTCTCAGTTGTTTTTGCAGATCAATTCTACTCTTCAGAGAGGAGACTCTCAGCTTTTATTACTTACTCTGGCAGACAGGGGCCTAATGAATATGTTCAGTTTCAGGGAGTTCTTGTAGCTCTTCTGAGTTTTTTACCTTCCTGTTTCCTGCAGGATGGAAGGTTTCGATCTCAGAGGAAGCTGGTGTGAAACAGATCCACAGACCTTTAACCTATTCCAGTATTTGTGATACTTTTAAAAAATTGCTTGGAAAAGTATCATTAAGCTTCCTCCTTTGATGTTTTAAGAACCAGGGCCCATGGCAGTGCCTTGACATGCTTTATACTTTTCTTATGTGGGATAAAGGAAGGGATAGAGCCATGTTTTCATGTCAGACCTGCCTTATATCACCGAACATGCCTTTTGTCACTACATTCTCCTGTTTTATTTAGTCAAGAATAAATTATGTATATATTTCTCACCCCACCTTTTTTGCTGTGAGATCAAATCAAGTTCAGCTTCAAGATCTGCTCAGAGTAGAAGTGATTTTAGCATTAGCCTTTCTCTATATTAGTTTATTAGCTTGCAAGTTCTTAAGTCAACAAATTTAGGTTAATCAATCAAATTAATAATAAAAGAGATTAAGAGATAAATATTGGTTCAGAATCACTTACATAACTATAGCCAGTCAGTCAACTCGTGGAGAATTGATTTAGCCTCTGATGTGTTTGTGGCATAAAGGACACATAATGAAGGAGCTTGGTAGAAAGCCTCAGAAAGCAGTGGGAACTTAATGATTTTTGTAAAGTTGGGGTAGTTTGCTTTCAAATGGAAGAGTATAAAACTATCAAATATTTTTAAAACCTAGCATAGCCTGGTTTTTCTTTCTTTTTTTTTTTAATATCAACTCTTTTTGGTGTTTGGTGTTTTTGTTTGTTTGATTGATTTGCTTTGGTTTTATCTTCAGACCAAAACCAAGGTGACATTATGGAGGAAAAACAAATGGCAGAATGGTGGTCTTGGTGTCTCTGTATTTTCTTCTTCATCAGTATTCAAGTATTGAGATAAATGTGACTGGCAAATTCTTGGACAACTTACTTAATTCAGTGTTTGAGCACTGTGTGCCAGACTGATTGGCCAGTATTTATTAATAATACCTTATTAGATGTGAAGTATTTTTTTTCCTTTTCCTTTCATTTATTTATTTATTTTTGGTTTTTTAAAATCAGGGTTTTCTCTGTATATCCATGACTGTCCTGGAACTTGCTCTGTAGACCAGGCTGACCTGGAACTCACAGAAATCTGCCTGCTTCTGCCTCTTGAGTGCTGAGATTAAAAGCGTGAACCAACCACTACATGGCTAGATGTGAAGTGTTATGTATTATCCTAGCATTTGGGCTTCTGTGAGAGCTACTGCTGTATTTTACCCTGTTTACCTTAAGTGAGGTGAACCTGAGACAAATAAATGGAGCATAGTCTCCATTGTAACTCAGAGCTGGTCCGCACAGGTTTATCCATTTTATTCAAGTGAAGGGCTATCTTCTTGTGTGCACAGGAGAGACTTTTCCTAGGGAATTTTCCTGAAGCTTTGTGAAAAGTAACCGTTCTAGTCTTGGGCTGGGACTAGTCCTTTGATGATAGTGCTTCTCTGAGGAGTTCAAGTGTCTCTGAGCTCATTCAGTTCTCTGTACTTGGTGGCAGAGAGTGAAGATATTCAAAAGGCCACCTGTTCTAGCCGGGCGGTGGTGGCGCACGCCTTTAATCCCAGCACTCGGGAGGCAGAGGCAGGCGGATCTCTGTGAGTTCGAGGCCAGCCTGGTCTACAAAGCGAGTCCAGGACAGCCAGAGCTACACAGAGAAACCCTGTCTCGAAAAAACAAAACAAAACAAAAAAAAAAAGGCCACCTGTTCTAACTTTGTTGTACAGGTGCAGGTCAGAAACAGAACAGCAGTTTGTTTTTCCTCATTGGGTGACCTTGGGCCACTGACTTCAGACCTCATAGTCATTGTCCTCTTGCTTACAAAATGAGATTACAACTAATTGTATGTGTGTGTGTGTGTAAAGTGCATGAAGTAGAACTAGAAGATCTTATTTTCCATTCCTTTACTTTTCCCTGTAGAACAACTCAATAATGTGACCATACAAAAAATCACTGGAAATATCAGCTTTTCTGATAAGTTTTCCAATAAATTTCCTAACAGGTTCCAATGACCCAAGAAATGTTGATTCTAGAGAGCAATGGGTGGAGTCACAACTGGTAGCCTTGTGTTTTACATTGTTATACTTGCCCTGTGTTTTAGGAGGGAGGAGAATGCTTTAACATATTAATCAGCTCACCATTTCTTACTGCTTGACAGTGCTTGTAATGGAATATACCAACTCTACACTAAGCAGAGAAGTAATAAGGAGAAGCATCCCAGTAGATGATGGGATAACGCTATCCTGGTGCCTTAGTTAATAGCCATGGTTTGTGGTAAAATCTTCTTACAGACAAGTTTCATGCTATGACTTTGTACCCTTTTCATTCCCATTACACCTCTTGAAGGGTACCTTGTTGTTTATCCAGTAAATTGCACACACAACTGTGAAATCGTCATTGTTGATTAAATAAAGACCTTTTATGACTCTGTGTGTGTGTGTGTATGTGTGTGTGTTTGTATGTGTGTGTATGTGCGTCTGTCTGTGAGTGTGTGTTTGTGTGTGTGTTTATGTATGTGTGTGTTTGTATGTGTGTGTGTGTGTTTGTGTGTTTTTGTGTGTGTCTGTGTGTTTGTATGTGTGTGTATGTGTTTGTGTGTCTGTGTGTGTTTTTTGTGTGTGTGTGTTTGTGTGTCTGTGTGTGTGTATGTGTATACGTGTGTGCCTGTGTGTCTGCGTGTGTGTATGTGTGTCTGTGTGTGTGTGTGTGTGTGTATGTGTGTGTATGTGTGTCTGTGTGTGTGTCTGTGTATGTATGTATGTGAGTGTATGTGTGTATATGTGTGTATGTGTATGTGTGTGTGTGTATATGTGTGTGTGTGTGTGTGTACTTTAGTCTCTTACACTGTTTAGCTGTGGTTTAAGAAGCAGTTGACTTTCAGGCAGCATCTTGAGTACAGTGAAGATACAAAATATGGTGCCAGTGCCAGCATCTCTCCTTGTCAGTCCACTTGATTACACAGAACTGAATCACGTATTTCACTTTCTGAGATCTAATTCTGGAAAACTTGGAAGTTCAATTTTGAGATCTAATTCTGGAAAAGTTGAAAGTTCAATTCAGTTTTTCTTTTAGATTTGGAAGCTTAGTATTTTGGTCTCAAGTCCTGAAGAAAATTGTTATTTAAAGGAATAAATGCTGAAACCTTTGGAGTGAATCCAGTTGCCCTAATTTATTTGAGATTAGTTAAATGGATTTTATTTGGCCATGTCACAGCATGGGAAAATGCAGAAATAATCATTTTTTGACTTTGTTGTTTAATGTTCAAATTGCATGTGATAGTGCTTAGGCCTCACAGTGCCTTTCCTTGACCATCCTGTATTAACAGGGTATCGTGGCTGTGGTTTTAACAGTAAAATCAGCTGGCAGATACCAAGGGCTTATTATACACAGGGTGCTGAATGAGAAGACTGACTTGTGATTATTCTTATAAAGCTTCAATCTGTTTGCTTAATAACTTGAAAACTTGAACAGGAAGAGTGAGGTCTTGGCAGTCACAGGTCTGTAAGCTGGAGTACCGTTCTGAAGCCGCCCTCAGTCACCTAGCCTGGTTTGTCACTGTCTCCATTATACCATGAATGCTCTTGTTCACACATTTGTAGAAAGCACTTTTGTGGGAAATGAAATTGAGTGATTGACTTCAGTGTTGGAGAACAGACCTGGAGCCTGTAACTAGCGAGGCAGGGGCTTGTCACTGAGCTACACTACAGTTAAAGTTCATCTGCATGTTCTGTACCAGATTGCGAACTGTTAAAGATATAGTAGGTACGAATTAAATGGATTACAGAATTTCAGAGACAGAATATGACCTGCCTCCCATATTGTATAAATCACAGGAACCGAGGACCCTGTCCAGCAACGAATTCAGTTTGGAAAGTGGTGGATTCCAAATGTATTTTTGTAGAACCATGGTGCTGAATATTCTGTATACATTATTATTTCAGGTCGTCTGAAGAGCAGGCATTCACAAAGGAAAGGCATTCTAATGTTCTTGGCTGACCTAGTTTCTAACATAATATCAGAAATAAAATGGTTTTGTTGTCTCGTTTGTGGTACTAGATGTTGATTAAACAAATAGTATGAAGTGGAGGGAGGTGACTGTGATGGAGATGTAACTTGAAATAGTAAATGAACATTAAAAAAAGTATGAGCTTCAAAATATCTTCACCTCCTTGTGATATCCAGCTTCAGTTTGTGCTGTTTGGTCTTGCCTAATGAAACTATGGATGTAACCAAGAGACTTTGGGTGAGGAGAACCAAGAATACACTAAGAGTATTTAGTTTTAGAATGAAAGCAAATACATTTGGGCATTTCAGGCCTCTGAATTGTTGAATCTCAGAAAAGAAAATGACACAGAGGATTCTACATATTGAATATGTCTAGATTTTAACTTGGAGAGTATAAGTGAAAACTCTTTCTGCCTTTGAACTTGTGCTGGCTGCTGCCTCAGTTCTTGATTTTTTTTTTTTTCTAGTCTTAACTTGACTGTAGAAACATGCATATAATTCTGGGGAGCACCTTTGCTTCACCTTATATCGTTGATTCCGTCTGTAGGATCTTTCAGATGGGGTCTTTTTTCAGCGATACTAATGGGAGTTAGAATATTTTTTAAAGGCCAGTAGTCTTAGCTGGGCGTGGTGGTGTAAGCCTTTAGCCCCAGTACTCAGTAGGTGGAGGCCAACAGATCCATGTGAGTTGGAGGCCAACCTGGTGAGTTCCATGACAGCCAGGGTTACACAGAGAAACCTTGTTGAAACATGAAACAAACAAACAAACACACATACACACCCAAACAAACAACCCCCCCCCCACACACACCTGTTGTCTTAGAACCAAGAATTCTGGGAGAAAACTGGTGAGTCCTTTTGCATTTTGGTTGGGAAAGTGGAACCTATAAAAACTGGTCCCAGATGATGAGTCCTTTTGGTCCTTTAATTGGAGTCAATATTTAGAAGTACCATTCTGTTTGTTGAATCAAGGATAGTAGCAGCTGTTACAGTCAGCATTGTTTTTCTGGAACCTAATTTTCACATACATTTCTACAAATTATTAGTTTGTATGTATATGATGTGTGTGTATGTATAAGGTTGTATGGAGGTCTTTTGTACGACAAGCATTTTTACCTGCTGAAACATCTTCCCAGATCAGGTTTTGTTTGCTTTGGAGACAGGTTTTTGCTCTGTGGCCCTGATTGGCTGTAAACTTTCAATACTCCTGTTGTTCCACAGCTTCTTGTCAAACACATATAGTCAGAGAACCATTGTCACAATTGGAATTGGATTGTGATTTTGTATACAGTATGTTACCACTTAATATTCTCGTGTTATTTTGAGACAGGGGCTCTTCTGGTAGCATAGGGCGGCCTTGAACTCACATAAGTTTTCTTGCCCTGGTGCTGGTACTGCAGAATGCACCAATGTAGCTCTTAGTTTTTATATTAACTTCATGAAGTAGAAAGATTTAAAAGCTATGAACATGGAAGTGGGGATACTGGAGATGGAAGGGTTTAAGTGGAATGGGGGCAGAGAAATGGGGAGAAGAAAAGGTTGGGAAAGGGCCAGTATGTGGGAACATATCATAAAGAAGGAAAGAATTTTAATTTGTCATGTCAAATCATTCTTGCCTCACATAACCTAGAATATATAGCTGCAATGGCGGTGGTGCTAAGGGTAACTTCCTCCTGCTCATCCTCCGACTTCCCTGTACCTCAGTTGGCAGGGCTGACTTTGCTGGCCCTGTACATTGTGCTCAGAAGCTCACACAGCATGACATGATATTTCTGGAGCCAGACATGCTCTGCTCTTGCCCCTGGGATTTTCCTTTAAGTAGATTATAACTATTATGCAAGTCTTGGCTGCCATTTTCTAATTTGACTAATTCTACATCCCCCCTCCCTTTTTGTCCATTGAGTAACATGCCCCTGCAAGTTAAATAGCCTCTATTCAAAGTCAGAAAAAACTCTGACACGTTGGGGCTTGAAGCAAGGCACCTGTTTTCCATATTTTTTCATTTTCCTTTGCATTTCTTTAAAAGTGACTCTTGTTTGGGACAGAATTTTTATTTAAAACTCATGGCGAACAACGTCACTGGTGTCTGAATTCCAACTGGGAAAGTGAAATAAAATTAAACATGAATTTAGGACTTTGGTGAACTGCGGAATTATGAAGTTACAGGTATGCTTGGTGAGAGGGATTATATAGTCACGTCAAGTGGGTGACTTGTTAAAGTGTATTTATTTAATGATGTGAGACTGCTGTTCTCCTATTCTGGGAGTATGAACACATTTGGGGCTTACATTGATCAATGACATTTATAACTGGATCAATTACAAGTTTGTTAGGGTTTTTGTTCTTTAGAACTGAGAATGTAACATGTAAAAAGGGATAAAATTAAACATTTGGGTGGTTAGTGATCTTCTTGTTAATGTTTTTTTTTTTATACTGACTGATACAAGGAGACTTCATTAATAGCTTATTAAAGGTCAATCCTAGTTTTGAACTATTTTCATTCATCTGAAGCAACTAATTTAGATCACCTTTTGTATCTTCTTTTTTCCCCTCTTTTCCTCAGACTGCTGATTTCAGGGGTGAAGTGACAAGGCCCTGAGTGACCCCAGATACAGAAATTGTGCTGTTTAGATACAGCATTTAGACATAAAAATTTATTAGTTGAGATGATTCGTGATGAATAGGTACTTCCTTTGTATTTAGGTATTTTAAAAATAGTTTAGCTGAATGTTATCAGATACCACACTACTATAATATATAAGCTATATTTTCCTTTTCAATTCTGCTTCTACAGATATTTGGGAACATATTTCTGAAGATTAATTTTTGTCCTTAAAATTCAAGACTATATTTTACAGTTAAAGTCAGGAATTTTATCTTGCAAGTGAAGGAAATGAATTACAAATGATGGGAATGTTGCAACTATTTTTTGTATTGGTATCTTTTGAGGATGACATCCCATGTGAACGTTTTTTTCCATTGTTGTTGCATAGTGCAGAGCTGATGGGCAGTAAGACTATTTATCGGATGTTGTAGTAAGTACCACATTGTTTGATCATAAAAAGAAACATTGTTCTTACTTTTTAAGAGTATGTGAGTGGGGCAAAACCCAGCTATTTCTGGTTCAAACAATTTTAGTTACTGATGATTTCTTACAAATGGGTCAATATAGAAGCTATTATAAAATACTGTGGACTTGTTTGTTTTATGTGTTAAAAGCTAAAGGACAGAGATGGGGAAGAGGAGCAGAGGCGGGGTGGGACAGAGATGGGGAAGAGGGCAGAGGCTGGGTGGGACTGGGAGGAGAGGAGGGAGGTGACTTTGATCCAGCTGTAACTTGAAAAAAAAAATTAATTTAAAAACTAAATTTTATGATTTTTTTTGACAAAGCAGTAGTTTACTGTATTAGCTTTATTAGCTTTAGCTTTTTACGTGTGCTTAAATGTTTTAAAAGTTTAAAAGCTTTAAAGGTCTAGTACATTTTACTCTAGAATGCTGGACTCAGTAGAAAGAAGTCAATAATATAACCAGTAGCTGAAGGACATGGTATAAAGTTTGTACCTTTCTTGCCCCAGATTGTGCAAACAGACTTCTTGCTTAAGTCTCATTAGTTTAATTTAGCATTTATTCTAACGGGCAGAGGCTTTAAAGTGCTGTAAATGGTGATTTAGAATAATTCAGATATTATGTTACTAGTAAGGAGTGATGGCTGGAAGACAGGGACAGAAACACTGTCAGAGCTCACTCTGAGGCCCTTTGCTCATGAGGAAGTCCCCAAGCTGGTATATAACCTAGTATGCATACAGCATTAAAATGATGTTTACTAAATTAAGAGAGAGCATAAGGCATCAGACTAAAGTAAATTGTGCTTAGTGTACTTAAGAAGCTTGTTAAAAACTAATTATAGGCCATCTGAGAAGGAAAACTTAGTTTATTTGCATAGATACAAATTCTTCAGTCCAAAGATTATATTAAAAATAATTCAAAAAAATAAATAAACTGGGGAAATAATGACCAGATTTCTTTAAGCATTTAGAATAGCAAAGAAGATAGCAGTCCGTACTTAGAAGCCAGATAATGTGTGATTTTCACTATGAAAGTTAAAGATGAGAGAACATGAACTAAGAAATTCAGCCCATTTTGCTGACTGACAATGCTGACTGTGGTGTACATGAAGAGGGAAGATTTAGGTTGGGAGGCATTCATCCTCAAGGAAGACAAGGAACTCTTAAAAATTCAGAGAAAAGTAAAATGGACATGTTAGGTGGGTGCCAGGTTGTCAAGTTGTGAGGAAGCTATTTATACCAGGCATGGAGCCCAGGCTCCAGCCCAGGACAAGAGACAGTGGGTTTCTGGCTAACTGAGCTATGTAAAATGTTTCACAATCAGAACAAAACAAAAAGGACAACAACCCCTCCCCCCTAGATCCAGGAGTATTAAGTTAGAAATTCTAGACAAAATGGAGGATTTTTCAAGGTAAAACAAAGCATTGAGTCATGTATGAGCTGTTGAATCAGCCATAGAAAATCGATGTTGAAAACCGTTTATTGATGGGGCTACACTACCTCCAAAAGACCCTGCAGTAGTTGCTGAAGCTGAAGGACTCCTTCTTTCATAGGAAAGTGTGAAGCCCTTAGATTAAGTTACTGTGTGGAAAGTAAAATTACTTCAGGAATTCATTAATTGCTTAGTAAACCGCTACTTCCATTCCATGTTACTCAAAGGAAAGGTGGTATCCACGGATATATGCAGCACCAGGTTTAGTGAGCTCCTGTCTTTCATGGGACTTTCCTCTTATTTACCCCTAAGACATTAACATACGACTTTTCTTAAATCCACCTATCCTGCAGTTTCTCCCATTTTCGCTAAATGCTGAAGTCATTTCAAGGCCCGCCCTAGCGTATGCTCTGAGTCAGTGTAGGCCTATGAGCACAGAGTTAGCCTGTGTATGCCTTAATCTCTGCTCCTCCTGTCCACACACCATCCTTTGCTTCGCCTATGCCTGAGAGGACTTTCTTTTGCCCAGGGCTATCTGTTTTTCATGCACTGGGAATGCTGAGCTGTCTGAAGACCTTTCTTGCCTCTCCTCCCTGAGGCCTGCCCTTTTGGAGCCTGCTGTCACATCTGCTGGGGCTGAACCATCACTGTTTGGTTTTAATTGGGATAGAGTTCAAGGCTTTTGCAGCCGAACATCTTTCTGTGTGTCCTATTATGATTAGATTAATTAGCACCAGGTTTTATAAAGAAAGTGATCAGACACAAAGAATCTTGTGCCATGCTTGTAAGCCTGTTTACAGTAGATGATTTCAGGCAATGTTAGTTTTGTTTGCTAACATAAAAAAAACTTGGGCCTGGAGAGATGGCTCAGAGGTTAAGAGCCCTGGCGGCTCTTCCAGAGGACCTGAGTTCAATTCCCAGCAACCACATGGTGGCTCACAACCATCTATAATGTGATCTCGTGTCCTCTTCTGGCCTGCAGGCATGCATGCAGACAGAACACTGTATACATAATAAATAAATAAATCTTTAAAAAAAAAAACTTTTATGATTGCTTTCAGTGCACTCCAGGTGTTTTTACTAATGGTACATCCATTGGAAGGAAAGGCATGCCTTAACAAAATACTTAATAGCAACATTGTAACATTTTCTCCAAAAATTTTTGGTACCTTTTTTTTGGCATGGGTTGCAGGGATTGTTTACTATGATGAGAAGTTAGGTTTTTATTTCCTGTATACAAGGGTGTATATTTGTTATGACACTGAATTAGAAACCTGTGTTGTAGGATGAGTAACTTAGAACTTTAGAGGACGACAGAAGAATCTGGAATTCAAGTTAACCTTGGTTATATGCAAGTTTGAGGCTAGCTTTCACTACATGAAATCCTGCCTAAAAACATTGAACCAGAACATAAATGACAAGACTAAAAAAAAAAACCCACCAGCTCCTACCAACTACTATAGAAGTATATTAATTTTCATCCAACTAGCTATTTAGCACAAATGTTATGTTGCCTCATTATTACTTGGTTTCAAACAATTTTTATTCATGTGTTCCATGTAAGTAAACTTGCCTCTATATGATATGTCTCTTTCTTTTGTCACTTTGAGTTTTAGTTTAAAATGTAACTCTCCACTTGTTGGCAATTAATGACATTGAGTGTTTTCTTAGAAAATTATGTAGGCTTCTAGAAGTTAGTATCAAAATTCTGTTTTTTAAATTATAGAATTATTTTTAATTTGTTTTGTTTTTTGTTTTTGCTTTTTTTTGAGACAGGGTCTCTCTTGTATGTAGCACTGGCTGTCCTAGAACTTGCTATGTAGATCAGGCTGGCATTGAACTCACAGAGATCCACCTGCATCTGACTCCCAAGGGCTGGAGTTAGTGACATGTACAACCACACCTGGCTAAAACCTCCTAGTATTAAACTATCCCAGAGTTCGATTTTAATTGCTGCAGGTCTCCTGTAACTTGCAGAAGGGCAGGTATTTATGTTCAACCATGTCATCCAGTAGACTTTACTTGGCAAGCTTCAGCACTATGGGATGGCTGACCTGTGCGTCCTGACTATAGTACTTGTGTGTTGCTGTACTTTTCCCTGCTTGATTGGCTAGTAAAATTCAGTTTTCCGAAGCATCAGTCACATCTATCTCAAAACTTAAACAAGTACATGCGCAACTGCATGCTTCAGTTGTTGATTCTTAGCTTATAGTATAAAGGCGGGTGTTACTATATGGTTCTTCTGTGAGGTACTTCTGTTAAAAAGAATTCTTGGATTATATGTTATGGAATGATACCTAACTGTCTACTAAATACTGTGTCAAATGCTGTGCAATTCATGACAGTGAACATAATGTATACATTCTATAGTTTCTTTATTATTATTTTTTTGACATGGGGTTTCTGTGTATACTGTGTATAGCTATGGAAGGTCTGGAAGTCACTCTGTAGACCAGGCTGGCCTCAAACTCAGAGATCTACCTGTCTTTGCCTCTGGAGTGCTGGAATTAAAGGTTTGCAGCACCATTATTAAAACCATTTTATAGTTTCTTAATTACTTTCTTCAATATACTCTTTTTTTTTTGTTCTTAGCATTTGTTTTTTAATATCAGTTTGCTATCTATGTAATTGAGAATTGGCTATAAATATTAAATATAAGATGACAATGTATACATTTATTTAGAATATACTTATATATTTAGGACACATATGTCCTAATTAGATATATATTTATATTACGTATGTGCATGTATGTATTTATATGTGTATATAATTACCACATGTACCTGTAGCCCTAATTACCTGGTAGGCTGAAGCTTGGAGATCATGTTTACTGAGTGAGTTTGAGACTAATTTAGGGAACATATCCTGGTGTCATTTCAAAAATGAAATATTTTGAATTAGTTGATAAGGTGTCCAGATGGTAAAATACTGATTTAAAATTCAAATATAGCGACAAAGAATGACATGCTATAAAACTTTATTGTGCTTTTCCTCCTTTTGCATCAGAACATAACTGTTTAGTCAAGGTTGGTCTTGAACTTGTAATCCTTTTACCTTATTTTTGAAAGCTTAAGAAGAAAAGCATGCAGGCTGTGGAGATGGCTCTGTGGGGAAAACACTGACTGTGAAAGTGTGAGAAACCTGGGCTTAAATGTCCAGAATCTACATGAAATCAGGGTAGTAGCTGAGGTTTGTAATCCCAGGGTTCCTACAGTGACATGAGAGGTAGGTCCCAGGGTTCCTACAGTGACATGGGAGGCAGGTCCCAGGGTTCCTACAGTGACATGGGAGGTAGGTCCCAGGATTCCTACAGTGACATGGGAGGTAG